>VKOC01000005.1:43292211-43370526 GCA_009364415.1 Spea multiplicata
GCCCCCCCCCCCGATTGAAAATCATTATTGCAACTCTCTATAGTTTCAATATTTTTATTAAAATATATACTTCACAGCATCTAAAAACCATAATGTTGTTTTTTCTTTTTTTATTTGCAAATGGAAGGTCTGCAGAGATGTTCACCGGTTTGCCAAATTGTTCCGGCTGTAGGGCATGTATCTGTTACCCCCAGGTTTGGAAAATGCTAAAGCTAATTCATTAATGGGGCCGGTTGGTGATGGGAAGATGTAGGTACTGTGAAGTCCTTTCAATGCCTAGGAGTGTTAATCCTTGTAAGCGCATCTGTATCTGAATTGGTAAGTAAAACATATAGATATGCACTCCATCCCTTGACTTTAATAAGTAAGAGGGTCCCTCTGCTTAGGTTTGTGTATGTAGGTGAAAATGTATGGTGTTAGAGTGACTTTGTTAGGATATGTGTATTTGTTGTAGAGGGGGAAATACATATACTCACATATGGCGACATGGTAATTTTAAAACTCTCTCTCCCAACAGTAATACTCTGCTGGCTGAGAATTCTGGTTGAATAAATGTACAAAACTGGATTTTTTTCCAGATGGTATTGCTGAATTTATCACTGTTTACCCCTCATAAAAATAAGCCTGGGGTAAAATGGGAATCTCAAACGTTTTACATTTTGTGAGTGACATTATAATTATTTTTAATTATATAGCACCATCATATTCAATAAGGTTGTAAAAATGGTAAATTGTTTTGTTGGCATCCCCTCTCTGCCACTCCTCAGTGGACCGGATCCTACAGAAATCACTTATCTGTCCAAGCAGATATAATCAATGGAATTTTATTTTAGGAAACTAAACAATATTATGTACCTCCATTTCTTTGTGCAAGGTCAACGATGCCTTCTAGAATAACTGGCTTCTGTAAGGTGAAGAAGTTCTCTTTGAAGTATTCTAAAGATGGGCAGTGGAGCTTTGGGATCGCACGGTCTAAATTCCTTGCAGGAATGAGTGAATAGTTCATTTTCTGTCAGGAGAGAGATCATATACGTTAAATCAAATTAACAATAAGCAGAAAAAGATGAAGGCAAAACAACTTTGTATCTGTCTTCTGCGTGAAGAACAATGCCTGGTCCATGGTTGATACTGGGTCAGGCTTACTCTTGTACATGATACTGATCCCCCTCATGCCCCTCTCTGGCTAATGTAGCCACTCTCCTGACTTGTCCATAGAGAGGAGTCTCCATGTTGCAGGATGTGGACAACCCACCCTGCCCAGCACATTATCCATGATTTGGACTCTGTCAGGCCCCATCCTGCCTGCAGAGCTGCTTATCGCTAGTTTTCCCTGTCTCGCTACAGTTTCCCTGTCTCGCTACAGTTCCCCTGTCTCGCTACAGTTCCCCTAATCCATTCCTGGATTTCCCTATGCTCTGCCATTTATTTCTGATACTTTGTTTCAGTCCTGCTCTTAGCTCCAGCTTCTGTTTCCTTTATAAGGTGTGTCCCACCCGTTTGTTATGTTTGTCTCAGTCAGCAGTCTAAAGGTATGTCCTTCTTGGTTCTGTGTTTAGTTTCAGCTTGTTATTCAGCTTCCAAAAGCAGCCCAATGTCACACGCCAGCCCGGCCTCCTGCCTGCTACTGCCAGCTGGGCTACAGCACAGCCCGAGGGCCTTAAAAAAACACCCTTACGAGTACACGGCCCACCACCCCGGGACACCTCCCGCCAACTCCGCACATTCAGCTTCTCCGAGCCATAATCCACGAGCAGCTGCCCAACCCTCACACACCACTCCAGGTCTCCGCCTGTCAAGCCCCCTCACCTGAGTATCCAATGGAGCAGAAACACAGAGCCTCCTGCACGTGCACTACCTCCCACATCCCTTATGCTGTGAAGGCAAGCTTCCTGTGATGTCACCCTGCTCGGAAGCTTTCAAAAGAGTTCCCTGCTTCTTGTATTGTCTCCTAGTGTCTTGTTTTGTGAGTTGTTGCTGACCCGAATTACTCAACACTGACCCTGATTGCCTGTTTCACCGGACCTCGGATTGTTTTATAGATTTGCTGCTTCTCTGGTGGCCCCGACCTTGGCTACGTTAACCCTGTGCCTGCTGTGTATCTACCATTTCCATCTATGGGCTGCTGTGATACCTTTCTGCACATCTATAGTGTCCTGCAACCACGTCCTGCATTCCTGCACTGAGCAATTAACCCCTTTGTGTCCATGTAAGTACCGTTCTCGCATACTGGGCTCCTACTGAACTTATCTCAGACCGCCATACAGATGGACCATGGCCTCCTGAACACACCAGGCCACATATACACACACACTGCCCTTACACACACACATACACACAACTCTGCCCATACACACACATATACACATCATTCACTGCCCATATACTCACACACACACATATATATATATAAATATATATATATACTCACCGCTCGCTCCTCCCTACTGTTACTGCTACTAGAGGCTCTGTGGTGAATTACATTGCTGGCAGCACCATGGGGCCCCTAGAATGCAAGGGCTCTGGGCAACTGGTTAGGGTGTCTTCAAATTAAATGTATATTCCTTGGTATTTTAACTGTATTGTTGATCCCCTATTTTGTAACTGAGTTATCTGTGGTATCTTTTAGCTACAGGTTGGTACTATATGAATGCTATGTGCTGTACATACTACTATACATTCTCCAAAGATATGATCTCAACATGGCGCAGAACCACTCAGACACATACTGAGAAACAGAAAGCAAAAATGTATCTTCAGGCAAATAGAACAAGGTACCTTGATATCTAAGCAGAAAAATGTGTGCTTTATTAATCATATTTGCACAAGCTATCATGTAAATTCATCTCTGATTTAGTTTAAATTCATTTTGTTCAGCAAAGTAAAGTTGGATTAACCTCAGGGTCCAAGCAGAACTATGGATTCATTGTTTCAGTCTGGACAGAAGCCAGATCACATTATAAGCTTTCGATTAATGAAAGAAAAAAATACTGGATCTGAAGTAGACATATGGAGAGTGATCTTAACCCCTTACTTTTCCAGTACTGAAGCTGAAATAGAATTCATTTTGAAAGCTTTCACATGTTATACTTACGCTTTCAACAAGCAGTTGGCATTTAACCTGTGCAATGTGTTACCAATAATTTAGTAAAACACTATACACTCTGTCTGAACAGTTCATGCTGATTAGGTGAGTGTAAGGACACTCATTCCATTTTCTGCAGCACAGAAATAAAAGATGAAGGTAAAACGTAAATTAATTTCATTACCAATGCAAAGCAAGAGCAATCCCAATACAAAGTGCGGTGCTTGGAACTATCATCGCAAATATCTTCTAGACGACAATGTCCATAAAGCACTTTGCTCCAGTTTTGCCTTGATAGCCATTCAAAAGCTGCTTATTATTAATATCATTTATTCATATACCAAGGTATAATGGGGTATATAAACAGCAGGCCTGGACATCTGGCAGAATGGGCAAATGCCTGGCGGCTGGAAAAAAATGTAACGTGCGGCTGCGTAAATCCAGCCGCCTTAAAGTGCCAGGGCTGTCCCGTCTTGGCCATTGACCCTGACAGAGAGTAACTAATATCACCAGCGACTGAAAGTGTAAAGGGTCACATTGTAATATAAAGATACTTTATTTAATGTTCTACAAGTGTGTTGTATAGATTTTTTACCTTTATAGAAGGGATCTTGTGTTCCAACAATAAGAAAGATGCCTAGGGAAGCCACAAGCTCAGGTGACAGGAATGCGGCATTGTGGACCTCAATGTTATACTAGAAAATATGAGAGAACACAATTGCAGGTATTTGTTCATTAGGCCATAATTAAGAGGAACTGCAGGGCCTGCCCTACAATGGAGACGAGTGGTGCAATTGCCCCAGGCGGCACTTTTGAAGGGGCAGCACTTTGCCGCCCCAAGCGCTTTTTTTTAAACGCTTACCCGCTCGTCGCCCCTCTCTCCTCTGCGGCGAGTCTCCCTGTTCGGTCTTGGTGCCGGCTTATAATGCTGACCGCCAGAAGTGACGTCAATTTCCGGTGCTCAGCACCGTGGCAGAGCAGGGAGACTCGCCGCAGGACTGTTTCAAGGTAAGTACAAAGGGGGGGGTTAGGGTAGATAATGGCGTCGGCAAAGTTTAAACTTCGCCCCAGGCGGCATTAAGTCTTGGGCCGGCCCTGAGGACCTGGAAGCATCTTCTCCTGCAAAGCTCTGTGTGTCTGAATAATCACACCTGAGACACTACTTTAGATGTAGAAATTATAATTGCTTTGGGTTATTATATGTACTTTGTGTATTTTTCCTGATGTAAGGGGATTGAATTATATATATATATATATATATATATATATATATATATATATATGAGAGATATAATGTAAATATAATATTTCATATGAATTCCAAGGTTAGAAGATCTAAGCATCAATATATCAGGTGCATTAGAGGTAAATGGCACATTTCTACAACAGAATTCTGGGAAACTTGGTATTACGGAATATTGTATAACATTTAATCTGGGTACAATTGGATCTTTGCCTGATGATGGTGATGATTTGAAAGTAGGACGGGCGGTTTCTAAATGACAAGGGCACAGCTGATATATGATAAGGTAATAATTGACAAATTACTCTCATTAGGACTTTTCCTGTCAGCCGAGACAAGAGGTTTGGTGTGCTTCTTCTGACAGGTAGAGCTATTTTGTGCTCCCTCTATAGCTCTTTGATTCAACTTGGAATGCTGGAGCTGGAACCGTTTCATAAACTCTGGAATGAATCCAATGAAAATGTTGAAAATGTGTGATAATCATATTTAAATTTGAAGGCAATGGCTTGCTACTTCTAGCAGGAACAAGAAAATCACTAAATATGACACAAAGAGAGATAGTTTCTATACATCATATCCTTTATGCCGTTTCTGTTAATATTTTATTCTCTGTTACTGCATAACTGACTACTAACAGCTAAAAAAGCTCAAAATATTACCTCATATAGCAACGTCTGACAAAAATAGCTTATTGTGTGAACTGACGGTAATAACGGAGGACAATAGTATTTGATAAGGTCTTGAACCTTTGTGGGTAACGGATGAGGCAAACATTTCAGGGGATGTGATTATGGTAATGTTGGTTAAAGATTATTATATTTACAAACGGCTACAGAATTCCCAACAGAAATTATTTGAATGTTTGAATAATTTTTCATTTTTAATGCTAAGTATTTAATAATGCAAGAGTTATTATGAAAAAGAGATAACAAAGAAAGGGAATCAATATAAAATGTATCACTGTTAATTCTTGAAATGAAATTATAGTTTATAGCATTATTTTTGAAAAATCCAGAATTTAATCAGATTGTATATTTTGATTCTGCACGATAATACATATATGGTTCCTCCTGGCTATTTTTTTTTATAATCTTTAGCAATTTTTTTAACAATATTTTTGGTATTTTAAAAATGGTAAGTACATTTATAGCAATGATACCTATGTTTTTATTTTATTTTTTTCTTTTCCAGAATTAAATATAAAACATTTTCTTGCTTATTGTTAAACATAAACATTAAATATGATAAGTTGTACCACAAGATGCATTTCCCAAATGCAAAATCTGTTGTAAGGTTGAAGTCATACATCCAGCTGAACACATAAATGGCTTTGTACCCTTCTTGACTGGAGTTATTTTATGAGAAATCTGATAGGAATAACTAATTCAAATATATTTACACATGTTTTATATATTTTATTACACTAATAACTCAAAGTAAAATCAAATCTAATAAACCGTTCACTATATCTGCTACAAAGTGTAAGAATGTTACTTTGCTCATTAACCTAACACACACTCAGACACTCAAACTTACACACACACATAAAGACACTAACAAACACGCACACAGACACTCACCGATAACACAAACATGCAGACACTAAAAACTACCTATTCAACGCTAACACACAGTGACACAAACAGACACTCACACTAACATTCCAAATACTCAAACTAACACACATTCACACTAACACAACCAGACACACTAACACAACCAGACACTTAACACTAACACACTTGTAAACACAGTCGCATACATCCAGACACCCATACTAAAACAACTAGACAAAAAAACACACACTCAGGCACTCAATAACATGCCCGGACACTGAGATAACTAGACATTCAACAGAATCAACACTAACAAGCACACATGCACACCCAACACTCACACTAATGTGCCCTCACACTAGCACTAACACAACCAATCACACTAACATAACTAGATGCACTAACACAGATGCACATAGACACTCACACAAACATAACTCTCACACTAACTTACACACCCAGACACACACGCATAGATACCCATACACACACGAAGCCAGACACATACACACAAAGCCAGACACACATGCTAACATACCCAGCCACACACATATGTAATCATGAGGTAACTTTCTATCTCATGAATAACAATAATTAGGAATATTTGATAGTAGAATTTATATGATGTAATTTATAAAAATATTTGTTTTTTTATACACTTTTTAAGTTCGTGGTACTGGAAAACATTTTCCTATTTATTTTACATATGAATTCTGATCTAATTTAATCTAATTAATTATTAATCTGACAAAATATTTCCTCTACGGTTCCATGGATGGGTTTTATTCTTCATGACACCTTATGTGTGGCTGTTGCAGACTGTACTATTTACTATTCTCTTGAATCTATGGACTTAATAATTAGAATAAAACACTCCAGCCTTTTCCCCCCATTAAATACATATTGTAAAGCCAAGTAAGCATGGACTCCATTGCAGTTTACTACATGCAAATTGATGCAGGCATTCTTTAGTTATTCCAGTTCTTCTGTTTCAGTAACTCCTCCGCTATTACCTGTGCTGAATACAGAAAGCGGACCGTGGTACGGGTCTAGCACATGTACAGCAAACTTGGCAGAAACCTCTAGAGTATGGTTTCTGTTGAGGGGGCTCAACGAAATAGCTGTTGTGGGTCTTTATGGTAAACCAGGGTCCAGGACAGCTGCCCCTTTTCTCCCATGTTAAAGACGGCCCATGATACATATTTAACTCCTCCATAGGAGTGCATTTTGGTTTGCTTGGTCAATGTGTAACTGCGCCATTTACAAGAGAGATCTTTGATGTCTCCAACCTTTCCATGGATCAGTAGGGCACCAGGGAGCCTAATAGGGTAATATGCACCTAGTTTTGTAAAAATAAAAACATTTAATAATGTCTATAATTTATGTGAACCTAATATTTGAACTATTAACAACTTCATAGTCTATGGTATTTTGCTTTCTGGGAAAGTTTGAACTGTATATGCTTATGTTATTTTACATTTAATATGGAATCATAATCATACTAAAATAGCATTAATATAGATTTACAGATGCATGATAGCATTGATATTTATTATGCACTATTACAGCAACGGTATTAAATTTGGTATATTTAATAATTAAAACAAATGTATAGATAAGTAGAAATCTAAGAAGCACAGCATCTTCGCATTTTCCTTGTAGGACATAAAAGTTGGATATATTGAAACTTTACTTTTACACAAACCATGGGAAATTCAAAGTGAAGCTCTGGTAATATAAAACTTTAAAATATTGCAGTATAGGATCGTTATATTTCGTCACTAAGAAAACATGAAGGGAAGATTAATAAATGTATACGTAAAGATGAAATCGAAAACTAAAGCCTTTCAAATGATTAACATAACGGTGCATATTTGTATGCAGAATGAACCTTTGTCCATAGCATGTATAAAATTGTGGAGTCTCGGAATGCAAATTGTTAAGATAATCATCTCTCCGTTCCTGCTTCTGGTTTAATGATACCACTGTGCTCACAAAGAGCCCGAGGATACACTCCTTGCTTCAAAAGAAACCTCATTGTGAAATGATCTTTGGTAGTATATTGTATGTCATGGCAATCCATAAAGAATGCAATTTCCCCTAATTGTCATGAGCTGAGAAATATCTTGCACAGAACCATCCCTGTAGAATATGGTCTTAAGCCTCTTTATTAAAGTTGACAGTGTATCCCAATAAAAGTTACAACAATGGCAGAATATTATTTTGTTAGGATTTACAATACCGTCAGGACTCGGTACAGAATGTTTTTTTTTTTTTCGGTACAAAGGGTGTTACTAGGGTTTCTTTGCACTACTGTCATTTGGAATGGAAAAATCATATATTTTTCTGACATTGGTGAGAATATTTTTTTTCTATACATAATGGTGATGGAAGGCAGGCTCATAGGATTACTGGGTAGAACATGATATTTCATAGAAAATGACCTTCATTGATACGCTATAAAATACTTTCACAAATGAATGATTTCTAGTACAGTTGCGCAATACACGTTTTTGCATGTTCTTGTACTGTAACTATGATTAAAAAGAAAATTAAGGTTAATACGAAGGGTTATTATTTAACTCGAGGTGGTGCTGTGTTCTCGTAAGAGCCTATAAGTCAATCTTTTATGTATGCATAAGGCACACCAATTCTTTGTAGTTGCACGGATGAACACTGTATTTGACTAAGCAATAGGAGTGTTAACTTAATGTGGGGGAATTATTATGATGTAAATCCAGTAAACAGGAACCTTACCTATCCCATAACACTTTGGAACACATTTGACCCCATTTAGGTGACAACACTACCTAGGGAAACCTATATGTGTTTTCCTTAGGGCATCTTAAGCTATTCATAGTTACCAAATGTTAAAAGAATGATGCATCATCAAATACATAAACAAAATCAATGGGGTTGATTTAATGCTCCTGACTAAATGTAGTCGTAGTAATAAAATACAGTAAGTTCCCTCTGTAGTCCAACGTGCAGAGCAATTGAGGCCTCCTGACTATATGTTACTATATGCAACAAGCATTAACCAACGGTTGCAGCCGTCACTGCGTCTTACCTCTGGGGATTTGGTGATACTTCCGTAACCTATATGTTAGACAACATAGTGGGTGTTTTCATCTTCAGTGCATAGCACCCACGCCCATACAAATTAATATGGGAATAAGCAATGTGTTGGGGTGCGCAAAACAGCAAATAGGGCTAATGAAAGACATTATAAAAAGGCACCAAACAAACACCTCAATGTTTGGTTATTCCAGTGTCCCAGTGGAAGTGTTTAGCTGACTACTCTTTACCTGCCTATAGCACCGTTTTCACCTTTGGACCGTCTGACCATTCTCTTTTCTCAACCCTGATACCACGCATTGGGTTTCAGACCACCCAGGTTAGCACCGTTTACAAAGGGAGTCCATTCCTGCTACAAAGTCAGTAAGCCAACACCACCAAGGAGATGAAGAGAAAGATACAAAACAATATTGGTTACAGAAGTTGGATATGTTCCCAGATTTATTCTGGGAACTATTTAATTTGGCCATTTAGAAGCGATCACGGAAATTTTTACAGACATGTACACTAGACATAAAGCATGCAAGACTTCCACCTGAGAACTTTCCAGGCTACCCGAAGCTCTCCCATCTAGGGAGCGGCTTTGATCTGCAAGGCTCGTCATGCATAGGGGTTGGGCTAATCCCCAAAGTCTTTGAAGAAATTTGGTGACTGGTAGGCTAAACATTTGAAGGGAGTTGGCATGGTCAAATGTTGAGTCCTTGAATGGAGAAAGATAAAACTCTGTGTCAAACCTGCAGAGTTTCCAGGTGTATCATATCTTTAATTATGTATGTTAGCTTTAAAAAGGTTATGAGGATTCTGACCTGTAGCCTATGAGAAAGTCTATATTGGTCACCACACTGATTTGCAATGTGCCTCAGTAAACATTTACATTTAACAATAAACTGTATTATTACTTTTTTGTGTTATTTTTGTGTTTCTGTTGATATTGGAACATCCCACTTACAAACACAAGGAGACAGTGAGGTGAATGAATGAGGCAAAGATACAGTTATCTTTTCAATTAACAATATGGAAGACACAACAAGTATATGTGTGGCTAAGAGGCACACAGACTTTTAAATCAATATCAATTGTGTTAAAAGGACTAGAGAAACACTTCTCTTTCTCCTCAGATCCATCATATTCTTGCCTCTTAACGTACTTCCTCAAAATGGCAGGAGAGGGTGTGCGTGGGCGATGAGGCAGATATATCGAGGAGAAGTGGACCAAAAACAAAGAAAGAAGACAGAAGGAAGGAAGCTGTGGAAAAGGAGATGGAGACACAAAAGGGGTTGGTGAGAGTGAAAAAAACAACAAATTGCAAATGAAAATTCGTAGCGCTCTGCTTCATTTTCATTTGTTTCTTTGAGGGTCACTACTCGTTTTCAGACATTCGTAGAAAATAATAAAATTGGCAAATTTCATTAAAATTAAAGTTGGTGCAAATCTGAATGCACAATTACAGTTTGGATAAATCCTACAAACACGGGTATCAACATGGCAAATGCGATACCAATAGGCTTTCATTCTTCCAAGTATATGTGCTAATGTAAATCACACAATATTAAAAAATCCAGTTTCAATTGATCCTATAAATCCAAGGGATACTTTACGTTATGTAATTTCTGCACCGTCTCCTGGGATAATCTTAATGGAGAAATAGAGCTTTTTCAACACTTGTTTAAGGCTTTTAGTATCAAATTTCAGCTGCAATGTTAAAGTCAGGCAACCACATGGTCTTTTTCTTCTGGTTTAATTTCCCCTTCTTGACACATCTACAGTACTCAGCAAGACTAGCGTATGGTGAATATAAAATGCTGCCTAGTGACCTCTGACTCCTACACATTTTCCAAATTATAGCACTTATTGCTTGCTTTTTACTGATATAACTCTTTTAACCCTTTCATTGTTTAATTACTTGGATCGACGACAACGCCTTTAACTGAGGGCTCGTATAGTTCTTCTTTGCTGCGTAAAAAAATCACAAGAATCCCCTATTAAAGGAACTATCTGGACACCTTACTTTTGGCTTGATGATCATTAGCATTCCATTGACAAAGACAGATGTCAGCCTGGTTGGTGCTGCCTTGTCAGGAAGTGCACAGCATCCAAAAGTACATTGAACAAGTGAAGTTTCTCTCCATTTTTGCCGTGTATGGCCAGGTATATCGAGCAGGCAGATGCATACTAATGGTAGGGATCTGCTACACAAACAAGAACTACTGCTTCTCAGCAGTTTTACTGATACATCCCTAAAAATGTTCATTTTGCATAATTTTGTTTTTTGTCATGCTAGAAACCACTAAAATACAAAAAAATATGATGGGAATTACACTTTGTGTGAAATTCAGAAGTAGTGATGAACAAGAGCTCACATTTTTGCTTTCTCTAAAAGCTTTGTTATATGCTTTTTTTGTTCAATCTGTCCTTTTACAGAAGTAAGTGGATGTGTAATGCCCTGGATTAGGTTTATGAGTGTTTTTCTAAAACTAATCTGTTTCAGTAAAAAAAAATATTTTTTCCATTTTGTATCAATTTGAATCTGTTTTGTTCTTCCTTCTCATTTCACCCCATATTCTAGCACTGGCTAGAAACTGAAATTAAATTTCATTTGGATGTGCCCAGCTATGCAAAAATCCATGATGTGCCAGGTCAACATCTACAGTAAGCGAAGGACGAAGTGTATATGGAAGGAGCCATTGGTCTTTGGCACACCTGGTATTTGGGTTTGTCCGTTGGCTAGTCCGGCCTGTGCTCCGCTGGGGCATGCAGGAAAAAAATCTAAGCACTATCGAGGCTTTAAAGCACCCCATTCCACTAAAAATGTAACTAAAATGTATATTGGACTGGGATTAAGCAAATAGAGAGGTGACTTATTTTGATTGGGAACTCAGCTTCCATTGACTTCAATAGGACCAAGAAGCATCCTTAAGTACCAGCCTTCCTTTTGCTACAGAGAAGCAGAAGGAGGAGGGAAATAGAGCAGGACTTACTATAGTATCAAAATAATGCATCCACATACAAGAAATACATTGGAATCCATGCAAAATGGACTCCAACAGGCATGAAACTAGAAGAAACTGAGGGGACCAGACTGTATGTTGCTCTACTCCATATCATACAAGAGGTAAATCCGGTACCATGAGATCATGCTGACCTGGTTTCATTTATAATAAAAAATCATAATCTTATATTGCATGAATATTTATTCAAATACAATTAAGTTTGAAGGCTTAGTCTGATCATATTCAAACTTTAATTGGAAGAAGCTCTGGGAGAGATTGTATAATAAATATATGTACGACTAGAAATGTACATTCATTTGTTTTGTTAAGGAAGAAAGAACCAAAATCTATTATCACATTCAAACTGATTTAAAATATTATGGTATTGAACTTAGAATGAACTGTGTTTATGTTCAAATTAATAATGCTGATAAATGCACAAACATCTGTAGGCATTTTGTAGTGTTGCAGCATATGTTGTAAAAGCTATAAAATTTTCAACAATAGACAAATATCTTATGTTTCTTATTTGGTAGGCTAGGTTCTCAGTCTTGGGGTCAGGACACAACACCGGGTTGGGGGATGTAGACCACTGGGTCGTACCAGATTACGATGGTATATCCATAATTGCTGTTACTGAGATAGCGAAACCTCAATAATGATCAAGTGATTACGGTCTTCCAAAAGGAATTACTGGGCCACACTCCTGGCCTTCCCCATAGGGCAAAATTCACCTACCCTCATCTGTAAGCACACAAATAGGGTGGTGAATTAATGTAATATCACTGTATTGGGCAAAGGAAGTTTATAGAACAATACCTATTTTCCTATATATATATATATATATTCATATATAACCTATATAATATATATTATACTATAAAATAATGTGCATGTGCACAAGAATATTTATGCATACCTTCTTAATCAATGAAATGCATTAAGCAGCATTTGCATTTTTGCAATCTTCCCTGATCAGCATCTTTTGACATGTGAGCCTGGCATGCATTTTGTATGAAAAACTGTAGTTAATTAACGCTGCCTGAGTCATATTATCCCATTAGCAGTTTTAGCACCTCCCTGATAAGCCGTTGTGTGACACTCATTGATACTCATTTATATTTATGGATTCCTAGCCTCAGAGTCGAGAGATAGAATATACACTTTAGAGTCTCTCACAAGGGATATTTGTATTAAAGCAGAACATTAGTTGCACTTGCCTCAAGGATTTGGAATATTAAAAATTAAATGGGATGTTTGAAATTTTACCAAAGGCATGGGTTGAAAACTGTGTGCATATGTACAAAAATATGGAAATATAATGTTTTTTTTGTATTGAAAAATCATACATATGTACCATAATAATTATAACTAATTTTTGTAAAATTTCTAATCCATGTTTGCATATCCATTGGCATTGCCCATTCACTTTTACTCATGTTTTCATGGGTTTATATCTGGATGCATTACCAAATACTCTTACAAAGTCTTAAAATCCTTAATTAAATGTATCAGACCGGTTTATGAACCCGCAGTTAATTCCCGGCGTTGTAAATTTTGGCAATTTCTTCTTCCCTGGAATTGCAAAGTATAGTATAGTATGTAGTAAACCCTGGAAGGTACAGTTTTATTACATATGTTTTATGGTTTAAATCAATTTGAAAGATATGCAAAAATATGCAAATAGCCCCCAGTGTGCAAGGGTAGCACAGCATGAGTTGTCTTTAGTTAAATCACAGCTCCTTGTAAAATCCTATATGTCTAGCAAATGTGAACATGGAAGATCTATGTGCATACATATTAATATACACATACATCTGTGCGTTACAGCCATGCAAATTAATATTCTTAATAATAAAACATGTATTTTTAAATTAGATTTTGTAAAATGGAATCGAGTATGATCCTATAGTATATACTGTTTAATAGTAAAGCAGCCAGATTCAGATAAGAAAATGTTCCAGATGGTATTGTAAATGAAAATGGCAAAACACCTATTATACCACATTAATCTTTTTTTTTTCTTCCTGAGAAGGTCTTATTAACAATGCAATAAAAATGGTAAACAACGCACACTACTTCCAATCTACTCCCAAAAGAAAAAAAATGTAAAGACCACATATGTCTTTTTGCCTTAGGTAAGGTTTTTCCAAATAATGATTGATTTGCTGGATATTTGTGGAATAATTAACTATTTTTTAGAGGTGCGAATATTATGTTGTGGTATTTGCATGTTGAATAAATCATTATTTATATATTTATAAAACCAAAATAAATCAAAATAATTACATATTTGTAGAAAATAATAATTTTATAATATTAATATTTTAAAAGGGAAATCAATATGTACCATGCGCTCCTCTGATCTTTTTTTGATGGATATATATTATAATAATATTACAAATAGGTCTCCAGAAAAAAGGATTCATTTGCTGACAATTAAAGGGACGCTCAATTGTCATAGCGGGGCCCTTAAAAAAGAATGCATATGAAAGTACATATATAGCAATAACTATATTTGTTTTCTGTCCTGCAGATCAGTGCACATAAAATGCATTCATTATTTAAAATGGCCATATTTAGATTGAACCATCTGCTGGACCGCTGATGGTTGCCATATCTTCTTCCCACTATCCCCTGCATTGTCCAGGCCTCTTGGAGCGCTTCCACAACACGGCAGAGCCTCTTCCCCCATGCCTCCAATTGGGGAGAGAGTGTGAACTGAGGATTCACACAGTTGTCAAAGTACTACACCAGGTCAGAATAGTGCAGATGGATCCGAAGAGGAAGAGAGGCACTTCTACGTTTCTCTTTCCACACGGATCTGTCTGCATTATTCTGGCCTCTCCTCCATTCCGCCAATCATTAGAGAGGGTGTGGGCAGAGGCTCCCCTCCTTTGCAGAAGCACTCCAGGAGGCCTGGTTAATGGGACCGTGGGGACCAGCGGACATCCACTAGTCTACCAAATAATAATTTAATATTTCACCAATACTTATTCCTGCCTATTGTGTTTTTCTATATCATTGTAAAAAAAAATAATTCGGACTGTCTGAAAATGAGCTCTCATGGGAAAAACCTTGTTCCTGCGTCTGAATTTCCACCAACAGATACAACATGAAACCACAGAAAATGCTGCTTGCAGTGTTACATCATTGCCTGTTTCGGCCTAACATTTTGCTCATCAGTGTTTTTTGCATGACGCAAACATGTGAAAAGGCCACTTTTTCACAGGAACTATACCAAAAGCTTTCTGATATCCTTTTTTGTTCAATCTGTCCTTTAGAGAAGTAAGTGGATGTGAAATGCCCTGGATTAGGTTTATGAGTGTTTTTCTAAGACTAACCTGTTTCAGTATACAAAATTATTTTTCCATTGTGTATCACTTTGTATCTGTTTTGTTCTTCCTTCTCATTTCACCCCATGTTCTAGCATTGGCTAGAAACTGAAATTACATTTCTTTTGGATGTGCCCAGCTATGCAAAAATCCATGATGTGCCAAGTCAACATCTAAGTGAAGGACAAAGTGTTCATGAGATAGTGAAATGCAAATGGACTAGAATAGGCAAATAAGCAATCGGTTAAGTCTTGCCAGGAGTAAGTGAAAATTTGAGGAAACGTTCCTTTCAAAATACGGTTTTTTTCTTTGCCTTGAAACAGATGTCTCAGAATTTTTTCTGGCAAAACCCATTTTGGCTTTGACAGTTAGTAGCTTGAGGGGCAGCTGAAATGCATAGCATTTCTGATCAGAAATATCATATTCATCTGGATGTTAATTGCTACGTCTGGCTGCGCATATATAATTAATTATCCAAAGCCCACACAGCTGGGACTGGTGGAGTAAAATAATTGTACTGTCATTTTCTAACAATTCTACAAAATGTAACAAAGTAAACAGTAGGGGACTGCGGGAATGGAAGCACATTTTTGATCTCTCATAAGATTATTGTTATCAGATAGGAATGGAGTGAACAAAATAGCTTCCGATTTGCATAGAGATTCAAAGAATTATGTAAATATGATGTCTGCAAGATTGAAAATACTCTAAACTTGGGTTATGCTGTATATTTTCTTTAGCATAAGGCCGAAAAACGCTGTCATCATAAAAATGTTACTTTTTAAAAATGAAAATAGAATTTATTCAATATAATAACATCACAAGGAACCTTATGGCAGGAAACAGGAGTTAGTTTTCTCCATTTCTCCATTATGTTTACTAGTAATATTTATACTTATTATAAATACTATAAATATTAATCTCGGTTTCTATAATGTTTCTTCTTTAAATATTCCAAAATTGTGGTTTCATAAATTAAAAATAATTACCAAGATCCTCCTCCTTCTACAATGGGTGCAACGTTGTAAATTAAGTATTATTGTTTTATCTATTTTTACCTATAATTTCATATTTAAGCTATTTTGT
This sequence comes from Spea multiplicata, assembly GCA_009364415.1. Classification (NCBI taxonomy): domain Eukaryota; kingdom Metazoa; phylum Chordata; class Amphibia; order Anura; family Pelobatidae; genus Spea; species Spea multiplicata. The sequence goes on from VKOC01000005.1 coordinate 43,308,582, forward strand.
CAGTGAACAGCAAACCAATCTGTTTAATTAGTACATGGCAAGTGATCCAAAGTATAGAATCTATATCATAACACAATGTACCTTAAAGAAAAAAAAGTATTTTGTTGTTTTTGCAAAGAAACGGAAATGGACGAGGAACTATGGCGGTAAAGTTGTATTCAATGAAAGAGAATAGGGGAACTAAATTATATTTTATAATAAAAAAATAAAAGTTGTAATAAAATGTGTTATAAATGTGTTATAAAACGGGTTCCATTATGAAATTAGCTCCATGTTAAGCTCCAAATTACTATTCTTACAGCTCTGGAGATGTTGGTAGAGCTGGGTTTCTACTTCAACAAAGGCTTAGGTCTTAAAACTTACACTTTGTTCACCATTTTAAATCACTATATATGGTGGTTGAATCCATCATTTTAAGGCAAATAAATAGAATAGAAGCAAAAATACAGTGCTTAATATTACCCAAAAGAAAAAAAATACACAGACAGGGGGGAATGATCAAGAGCCAAACCCACACACCAATAAGTGAAAAAAATCCCCAAATAATCAATAATAATTACCAGTCATGTGTTTAAATAAAAAAAATGTGTATATAAACAATAAACTGGTATCATAACCAATAAATGACAAAGCTGCTAGTCTTGAATAGTACATGTTCTCCAACAGGTAGAGAAAGCCTATAAAGATAAACACAAACCGAAAACAAGAGACAGTGCGTGGAAAAATGTAAAAACAATATGTTTAATAAAAAGACAAAAAATCTACAATACATTAAATAAAAGAAATACAGAGACAAAAATATATATATAAAAGACCTCAATAATTGGGTACAAATATATAAATAAAACAAGAGCAGTGGAGTGATGTTCAGCCTCCCCCACTAGGGGTTAAAACAATGAATATACAGGGAGAACCAAAAAATAAATAAATATACTATATATATCTAAAAGAAAAACACTTACCACTGGTAATGACTGTGCCTGGCCATCAAAAACAAGCAATAAATAGACACATTTTGAATATAATAGACAATCTACTTTTGTTTTCTAAAAGTATTTCCAAGTACGAAAAATAATAGAATCTTTGAAATAAGAACATCACATTAGTACTGCACATTAACAAGCAATCCACAAAAAAATCTAAATATTTAACCATAACGTTGTTCTGGCCTACATAAAAGAAATATAAGATAAATTGGTATTTCAAAATACTGTACATGCTAATTTTGCAATAAATATAATATTCTTCCAAAAGAGTGTAGGGTAGTACAGTAATTTGAAATGTCAATGTTTAGGTGAAATGGTAATGTACAAAAAGTAAATTAAATTGTCTATATAACAATCTGTCATATCTCAGAATAAGCAATATTTTTATCTGATGTTATCTGGAACACAATCACAAGACCACTTTCATTATTCTATAGAATCAGTAGCTTCCACTGGATTTACACTTAGAAACTCAAGGCCTATCTATTCCTGGATGCTTTTGGCAGCTGGATAAAATTAACATTGATTTATAAGCATTATCTCACCTCTACAAAATTTATCATAGAAATTTTGGCTTAAAATATCTTAAAAGAATTATAGAGCCAATATATCTGGCTACTCCAACCATAATATTGTTTCTGAGTTTCACTGTTTTACTATAAGTTATTACTTGCGTATTGATTTTTAAATCTCCAGAGCTCAATGTGGATTTGAGGAAATATTAACTCTAGAGGGTCAGGGTGTATGGTCTGCCATGCATCTTAAAGGAAATTGATCTTAAATAGAAAATGAAAACAGTATGTGCTTTATAATATCTTACATGATAGATAGATAAAAAGAGGGATTGACGTATAGATTGATAATCAGACTACAATAAAAATTATGTATTTGCTATTATTTATTATTTAATATGATCAAGTATTAAATACCGTTTTTCTGTATATGCTATAAATCAATTTAGGCTCTTGCACTAAGCATAATAGCCATTATCTTTGTGCTACACTGAAAGTTCTACAGAACCCCCCATTTTGCATTTACCCCTCCAGCTGAACACATATCCCGGCATGTGATATATATTTGCCTCCAGTCAGCTCCAGTTCTGGCTTGAGAATGCTGAGGGCTATTTAATGCTATATTCATTATACCACCTAAAGTATGTGGACAGGTCTTCTAATTATTGGGTTTGGGTGCTTCAATCACACCCATTGCTAACAGGTGTATAAAATCAAGCTCATAGACAGCCTGACAGATGTAGCTTGGACTCACGGGCCAGGCTCAGCTCAGTTGCTTAATTAAATAAAACACCAACACACAAGATGGGTTTGAAAAGGCCACAGCCGTTTTATTTAACAGTCATTGTCCTGTAAAACCTGAAATAATAAACATAGATGCGTTAACAGAGACAATGACGTAACCAAAACCAACCTAGCTTGCCAAGTTATCCAGGTACCATACCACACACCAATTTTGGGAGGGGACATACCAGGATGCCCCAACCCGGACCTGAGGTTCCAAGCACCACTCCTTGCAAGGAACCTCCCACCGGTTATGACCACCAAGGATCATACCACCACATTAACCCCTTGGATACCTGGCAAGCTACCGCCCACGACTGTGACTATTGCAGCAACACCATACCACACACCAATTTGGGAGGGGACATACCAGGATGCCCCAACCCGGACCTGAGGTTCCAAGCACCACTCCTTGCAAGGAACCTCCCACCGGTTATGACCACCAATGATCATACCACCACATTAACCCCTTGGATGCCTGGCAAGCTACTGCCCACGACTGGGACTAATGCAGCAACACCACGCCACAAACTCAACCACATAAGGGGAGGGAGGGTGGGACAAACAACACCAGGTAAGGTTAAACAAAATGGATCCTTACCCCTGTGATCACCAAACTTAAATATCCCCCTACCAAAACTCCTCCCCTAAAATCCACAATTCCTGCCTTAGCCTAGCCCTGCTCAGCACTCTGTCAGGGCCCACTCTAGTCCATTCTGGCCCCCGTGGGCTTCAATCTGCTTAGACATACATCCGCAGAAGAATGGCTTGTACTTTTGCCACAAGTCAGTTTGTGAAATGTCTGCCCTGGTCCACTATAAGTGTTATTATTGTGAAGTGTAAGCATCTAGTAGTGACAACAACTCGTCCACAAAGCGATAGACCATGCACACTCACAAAGCCGAGCTGCTAAGTGCTGAAATGCTTGTCCTCTATAACCTCACTCACTCAAAAAAAAAAGACATGCCCTAAACAAAGCCCTAAACAAAAACCCATTCAGCACCTTTAGAATGAATTGGAATGCGATTTTGAGCCAGGTCTTCTTGTCCAAAATCAGTGGCTGGCTACAGAAATGTTCTTTTGGCTGAATGGGCACAAATTCCCACAGGCACAATCCAAAATCTTGCGGAAGGCCTTCCCAGAAAAGTAAAGACTGTTATTGCTGCAAATGGAGGGCAACACCATTTTCATGTCGATTGTTTTGGAATATACAGTTGTGTGAAAAAGAATGTACGCCCTTTTTGAATTCTATGGTTTTACATATCAGCACATAACAACCATCTGTTTCTTAGGTCTAAAAATGAGGTTAATACAACCTCAGATGAACAACACATGGCATATTACGCAGTCATGACTTATTCAACAAAAATAAAGCCAAAATGGAGAAGTCATGTGTGAAAAACAATGTACACCTCATGATTCAATACCTTATAGAACCACCCTTAGCAGCAATAACTTGAAGTAATCCTTTGTATGACTATCACATGAGTTATGGGGACTCAGATAAGCCAACTGGCCCACACATTTCCTGCTATTAGGCTCTAAACCCATCACAGATTTTCCTCACCCTTTAGTTTCTATCGATTCCAAGTTAATACCTTCAGAAAAGTGTAGGAGAGAGGGGTTTAAAATAAGCAAATTGGTAATCAAGTCATGTTCAAGATGGGGCTTCTTCACTTAAAGAAGAGTGAGTGTAACAATGTATGTATTAACATAAACACAAAATGCGTTATTTAATTAGAAAAAAAGTGTTTCTTGTGCAACATATGAAAAGTGGCCTTATCACTAGATTAAGAAGTAAACCAATGCTCCATGTCAAGTTTTAATTATTAAACACGGAAACAGTGCCAGCACACAAGATCACAGAGTATGTGGATTAATTAGCCAGCTAAAGCTAAAGGTAAGTGGGTCAAGAAATGGAAATTAGCAAGATTATGCTGCATTTGAGGGCAAATTTGCAATGCTTACTATTTACAGTCTTAACATTCACGGGGGCCGTGGCTTGAGCTTATTGCAAATGACTGCTTATTCCGTTTGCTAACCCACTCCTAATATTCGACCCAAATCAGCACTAAAATCGCATTGATGGGTAAAAATTCTAAACCTACCTCCACCCCTAGACCCTCTCAGGTGAAGGACAAAGTGCCACATACCTCAGTAAAGGCGTTCTTCCACAACCTGCAGGATGCGACTCACATGACTCCAAAGAGCCAAATCTCGGAGGCACCGTCTGAAGCAGGTCCGGACACAATACATCTACAAATTAACAATGAAGACTTTGATTAGCACAACACCTTAAAAGATCTTCCAACTAAAGCTGACCTTATCACCATCATACGCAAAGCACATGCACCTCTACAGGCTGACCTTTCTGACATAAAACGTGACCTACAGCAGATAAGGGAACAGGTAGCGACTCTGGAGAGTGATGCTGTAAACACCCATACAATGATTGATGCTATCACTGACCAACTCCACTCACAGGCTAATGTCACCTCTCGCCTGATGCAAAAGGTCGAAGACCTGGATAGTCGCTCCAGCCTACTGATTCGAGGGGATCTCTGAAACCGTTTCGGGGACAGATGTTGCAGCTGTCACCCGTACTATCTTTAACCGTTTACTCAACAGAGCAGAGGAGACTGAAATTAAATGTGAGCACCGAGGCCTAGGCAATCCGACGACCAGCTGCCACATGACATTATATGCTGCCTCTCAGAATACGTGGTTAAAGAAGCTATCCTTGCTGCTTACAGGAAGGCCTGCTCCTTGGAGGGGGGAAGGACACACTATACAGGTATTCCCTGACCTGTCCCCCATCACGCTGCAATATCGCAAAATGTAACTTCTACTTTACCAGAGGCTGCCATTCCGTATCAATGGAGGTTCCCGCTTGCCCTTATGATACTAAGGGGGCCTGACCGGTTTATAAGTAGACATGCTTCGGATGCCGCGGCGGTGCTAGATAAATTGGGGCCTGCCGGTTATCCCCATTCCTGACTGGGAATTTACTTGCGCCCTACCAACTAGGCTGGTGAACCCACGACTTGGAGTGGTCGTCTGAACCTCAGTGTAGATGCCGGTACAGGCCTGAGCTGGGCAATCCGACGACCAGCCGCCACATGACAATTAGCTGGATCGTACAGACCTGACCCTGGACACTCTTATGCTGATTACCTGATTTGCCGGGACGTCTGTCGCACCTTTTAACTCGTCTACATTTGGAGGACTGTTTTTGTATATTTTTTTTCCACACATCGCCCTTCTTTTGAGGAAATTGCATATTTTAATTTTTAATGTTTTTCACTTTTCAACACGTCTACCAGAATTTAATTTTATACACATCATGCGTTGGGACACAAAGGAGCTACTCTACTGGGGACCTTTTTGTGTTTTCTTTTCTGTGCAACAAAAGTCATCATCCTCGTTGTTGCGCGATGGATGCAGACAACCCCCGCTGCTAACCGCACCTCCTTCCGGCTGCAGCAGAAGTTGCCTAGGCGAATCGTGTAGACGTCTACACGCTGCCCTGGCTACACACCAGGAGTCAGAAGCACATTGTTACATTTACATTAAAACCAGTTGAATGTGTTATGTATAATAAGGTTTCTAATGACATAGTTATGTTTGTTTCAAATAATAAATTAGTTGAACGAACCATTGCCATATAATTCAGTGCTTGTTCTTAATGCATACATAGTTTTTTGTTTTTTTTTTAAATGCGAACCGTTTTAAAATGCTTAGATCAAATCTGAAATGTCAGATCCAAGGATGGTCCAACAAAATATAAGCTGTTCGTAAAGAGCCCTAAATAAATAGTATGGAAGCCCCAATGCCTCAAAATTACAGCATGGCTGCTACTCATTAAGAAAGTTGTAATCAATCAAAATGGTATATTACTACATAGATATACACATTAGCATTTAAATTAGCATTTAGCTCAATATCAAAGTTATGCCAAATGATTTCTCTGAAGACTTTCTCTGAAAAACAGAAACATGTATAAGCAGAGATGAGCAGTTGTTGGTTAATCATTAACCATTTACGTGAGCCTTTTCATGGGGTATTAGTCTACTTACCAATTTTAAGTGCCCCAATTTGCATTTATTTTGGTATCCTTTGTTTATATTGGTCAGTATTTGTGATCAGATGGTAATCAGGTAAAAATGTATTTCATTTATTTTTATTAATAACATTTATTTTGTTTTTTACTTTATGACCTGGTTGACCCCTCCCTTGCTTTCTGACACACATTACCGATGGGAGTGGTCATCCAGCGGCTGTAACAATAATTGGATCACTCTTGACCAATAGGAATAATCTGATCATCAGGGCTTTTGAAGATTTTTGTATAATTATTTTATAACTCTTTCAATATTGGTGCTGTATAGGAGCATAGCATTGGTTGTTACTTGACCCCCACAAGTCTGTAGGGGCTGAACACTCAGGCTTTAACCCCTTGAATGGAGGACAAGCTCAGGGCTGGTCTCACACTTGTGTGGGGGGCCAAATATCACGAGGTTAACACTGCACAATCGCCCCAGGACTTCTTAAAAGAGCCTGGCTGGCTTAACGGTAGGCTGCCTCCCACAGGAAGTTACACATACACCCAGACACACACTCTAACACCACATGCGTAAATACTGTACATACACACACAGAGACACTATAACACTATACGCTTGCTCATACATGCATATATACATACATAAATAAATACACACAGCCATATTAACGCCATATACATCTGTGCACACACTCCCTCTTTCTGATCACCCATGCAGCTCACACATTTCCTCCTCCCTCAGCCACCCTCTTACATTTTTAGCTTTACATATTTTTTGGAGAGCTATAGGTTTATTACTGTTGTTTATTGTCTACCGTGAAAGTAACATATGTGTTTTAGAGAATTTTGTTTTCAGTAACTTATTTAAATAAATTTGAAAACGATTAGTTTCTTACTAGGTCCACAATGATCATTTTGAAATAATGTTGTGGAATAATTAGTGTTTGTAATTTGTTTACTTGGCATTTTAACAAAAAGGATTGAGTCAATGCTGCTCATAGACAGGCATCACATTTTAATAAAGCTATCAAAATGTTGACAATATTTTTACATTAGATTGTATAGATGCTTCACAATTCAAGTACATTCATTTAGTTTTCATTTACTACACCATGTGTAATATAAAGATCAGGTGATAAAACAAACCTAATAATGCCATCAATACTCAAATACTTTTGTGTTCAAGTAAATGTCAAATATGCATCATCTGTCAATATGCATCATCTCTTTAATTGTGTGTCAGAGATGCATAACATTATTTCATATGGTATATCCCCAACATCTATAGCATCTGTAAGCATAACACAGACATGCTTTATGCGGTCAAAGATGGCACAGGTAGGCTGTTTAGGGGCAATCATTTCACAGACAGGCTGTTTGGGGGAGCTGGCAACCTGTTTGAGGGCAAAGATGGCACAGACTGGCTGTTTGGGTAAAAATATGACACATACAAGTTGTTTAGAGGCACTGCCAAGCTGTTTTGAGACAAAGATGGGACAGAAAATGTGCTTGGGTGCACTGACAAGCTGTTTTGGGAGAAAGATGGCATAGTCAAGCTGTTTGGGGGTAGAGATGACACAGCCAAACTGAGATGAGCTCCATCTGTGTGGCAAGTCTGTGCTGATGCTGCAGAGCAAGTGTACTAGTAGCTAGCTGGATTCTGGTGTGTCATTATGTGTCCCCTCGTGAAAACATCCCACTAGATAACCACAGAACAAGTAAGCAAGCCCTGGGGGTGCAGAAAAAGGAGGAGAAATGCAAAGATGGAGCAGTTTACAAATCGGTGCTAAATATGGGAGCCGTGCCGGGTGCCAAATACTTTGTAATCCCTGTGCGTATGTGTGTTTGTGCATGTCTAAATGAGGGTATGTGTGTGTTTGTGTTAGCATGAGTATGTAAATATTAGAGTGTGTGTTTGCAAATATGTGTTAATGTGCATGTTACCGGGAGCCAAGGGACTGATGAGTCCAGTTTGGCTTTACCTGGCCCCCAGGGCAGAAGGTGTCAGCCCTTGAATCCAGTTCTGGAGATAAATCTTTCTAAAGTAATTGGGGCTAAAAATATATTTTGCAATACATACATCATTCCAATATTCTAATTCAGGATCCTGATGACCAACTCTCTCACACATGCTAACTACTTCTTCTAAGGGTTTGGGTCTGCTCACACAGAAACACTTACACATCCATACTCACGCACAGATATTTACCTACACATGCTTTGACACATTTACACGTTCATGCTCAAACACATATCCATACATGCATAATTCCAGTCCCTCCCTTACCCCCCTTCTTCCCTTACTCATTCACCTCAGCTGCAACTGGAGCACATTCCTGCCTCCCTCTTTGCACTTGCACAAAGGGGGCAGAGCTTCCAGGTACACCCTCTCCCCGATTGACGGAATGGGGGAGAGGCTGTCCACCTTTTTGCAGAAGTGCACAAGAAGTTCTGATAGATTTGTGGAGAAGGAGAGACATAGAAATGCTTCTCTTTCTCCAAGACTCTATTGGTTGAGATTGTCTTGAGGGAAACTTGCCGCCCCTCTCAAAGTGCCACCCTGTGTCCCATGGACCCACCACAACCCATGTTAGTGTTGCCCCTGTTGAGTCCCCCTGGTGTCCGGTTCCAAACTAGGCGAGGGGTTTCACATTTGGCAGGGGCAAGGTATAATCTGGGGAAGGAATTGCCCCCCTGCCCCTGTAGTGATGCCTATGCAGAAGACTAATTGGAATCCCTCTGCAACCAATACAATGTTCCTGCTTATTGCTCCACTTTTACCACTTTGTGCCCCTCAGTAAACAATGTATGAACAATTGGATTGGGTGACTGGTGCCACTGCATTTCACTTTAGGATATATCCATATAATCATTTATGGATATACTTTGAGAAGTCCTACAGATGCTCATCAATACATTCGCTGGAAAAGCCTTCTTTTACTCAAGTGCTTAAAGAATCTCACAGTTGTTGTTAAGAAATCCATTAGGCAAAAAAATTATGGATGGATAACAATTTTGGTTTGGATTTTTAACATATGGTGGAATGGATTATACTTGTTAGTGTGTCTTAATACAAATCTCTTTTTTTTGACAACTATCACTTTTTTATTGCCCTTCACACTAGGAAAACTTTTAATAAGCATTTTCGTCCTAACAGAAATAAAAAATATGTATATGTAAAACGAACCTGGAATTGTATTTCAGCTGCAGCTGGATACAAATGTAAATGCCCCATAAAAGCGTCAACTGCGAGATTTATAAATCAAAAATGCAGACAAATTATAGTTTATAAGGCACAGCAATGATTAGCAATACAACAGTAAAATATAATTGGCATTTTCAGTTGATAAATAACTAATTTTCAGAAATATATACGTCATGGGCCATTAAGTTTATACATAGCCATGAAGTTCCTAGTTGGCGAGCATTTTGTTGAAGGGATGTTACTGAATACCAAATGACTTTTAAGTTCAAAATGTTTTAAAATAATTTTGAAAATCTTTTGGTTTTCAACATGGGTATTTGAATGCACAAAAAATACAAGGGTGTTTCATATCCTGGTTCAATAATTACATGCATAATATGCATAACTCAAAAAAATTACATAAACATAGTGTTGTATTTATTACATTTTAAAAAAGCAATACAAGTGATACATGATAGATTGGTTGCCTCGATGGATGAAAGAGCTGATTTAGTATAATATAAGGAAGATAGTTTATTTAAAAGGATAAATATTACCACAGCAAGAGGACATAGACTTAAGCTAGAGGGGCAAATGTTTAAAAGTAATATTACTTTACTCAAATGCTAGTGGATGCGTGGTATAGCCTTCCAGCAGAAGTGGTAGATGTTAATACAGTAAACATGTTTAAGCACACGTGGCATAGGCATAAGGCTAAGCTAGGAAAAGATAAAGCCAGGGACTAAGGAAAATATTCAGATGTTGGGCAGACTGGAGGGCCCGAATGGTTCTTATCTGCTGCCAGTTTCTGTGTTTCTATGTCTATAAAGAGGCTAAAGCTGGATATCTGATCCATACATCGGAGAGCCGAATGCCGGCATCCGTGCCCAGTCATGGGTAGGGATGGCAGGTCACCTGTCAGCACGCCAGGCATCCCTGAAATCTGTCACTGGATCACAGAAAGGAAGACAGGAGCGGTCTACAGCAGGTATTTTAACACTTTCCTAGGTTTGCCAGGTTGTTTAGTGGCTAAAAGGCAACATTTGGGAGGTGGCCAAATCTTCTATTAATTTTTCTTTTCATTTTGACATCTTGTCAGTCTGTGTCCATGTCTTATTTGGGACATCCTTGAACCTGGCCAAATCAATTTATTCCATCAAACCATAGATTGTATTACACTAGACACTTTCCATGGCACAATGTTTTGGAAAGAAACAGCGCTAATTTTAGCACTTGCTCATAAAAATAATTTTATTTTTAAATCTCTCTACTGACCGGTCTGGGGCGGGTTTTCAGTGTCGCTTAATGCCTTACTAGGTGATCATTGATCCCCTTCTAAGCGCTTTTAAATCAGGCATCCGTAGCCATATTATATATATCCAGCGTTGACGCCCCAGAGGGGGGCTGCAGATTTCGGTGTTGCTGAATGCCTTGACATCGAGGCATTACAACAACAGCGTTTAAGCAAAGAAAGATCACTTATATACTTTTTTCTAAATAGAAAAGTATATAACATCCACTCTTCACAGCAGACAAATGAAAAAAGTCATTTTGAAAAGGTTGAATCTTATCGGGCTCTTGCTTTCATTCACATTTATCAGCATGTAGGTATGCCAACTAACATATGCAGTTACTACTGTTTTGTTTTACTTTTCTAGCCATATGACTCTAACCTACAGTTAAAAGGACACTCCAATGTAAAGCCCCACCAACAAAGTACTTTAATACGTATTATTTTGCTGTAATGCTGAGTCCTTCAATGAATTTGCAAGTGAAAAAATGTTAACTCAAATGGAGCACTCCATTATCCTGTGCATTAAATTATATATCATTTTATAGGACCTACATAAATTATCATGGAACAAAATCTGTTGTGACTTCTTGTTTGAATATTTGAATTTAAGGTGGGTTCTAGATTTGCATTTACATTTACTATAATCCAGTAAAATATGTGGAACTGTGTCTGTACGTTCATTTGTTTTAAATTTTTAAGATTCTCACATTATCTAATACTCCATACCCTTTGCTAAATTGCTCAATATGTTAAGTCAACATATGTTTTGACTAAATCAAAATCTCCATATTTTTGGGTTCCTGATAAGTTGGTGCAAAATTTAATAATTAGAATTACGAGGGCATCTTCTTTAAAAAAAATACTATTCACTTTGAACCAAACAGCTTCAGAACCACCAGAACCAAAAAAATATTAAAAGAGCAGGCACTATCTTCAATTTACACAAATTTAATTTCAACCAAGGAAGAACTAAATGAGAACTGTGCTGAAAAATACATTGATTAAATATTTCTGAAATATGTTTTTATTTATATTTTCTTATTGTTAGTAAAATTTAAAATGGAAATATGGAAATGGAATAAAAAAAAAGCAATTGGCTTTAAGCAGGTTTTACATACTTATGAAATTTTAATACTTTTTATATTTAATTATGGGCCTTTTTGTGCAAATGTCAACAAGACTTTGGAGATTAAGGCTCATGAATGACAGTGAGGTATGTGATGTAAATGAGGTTTACTTTTTTATGAATTCATGAAAGGAATTATCATGTTGAAACCATAGAAGAAACATAAATAAATAATACAAATAATTTCGTATAAAAGTAGCCAAATTGTTTGTTTTGGTAAAACTTTAATGCTTTAATTGTGATTATATATTTTTACCCACACCGATTGATTAAAGCACAAACTGTTATTTATATTATTAACACTATATATATATTATATATATATATATATATATACACATTTTACGTTTAAGTATTTAAATAACAAGGTTACATTTTTTGTTTTGTACATTCCCTTTAACAAAAAATGCAAATACTGTTGTTGCCATTATTAACTAGGAATAAAAAGTTGAATTATAACTAAATAATTTCTGACTTGTTATCAAAAGCATTTTTTTCATTAAGAATTAAAGATATATGTTTTTGGTCACCGAAGCTATCAATATTATATAATTTGCATATTTTCTGAAAACTTTTTAAAGTGCTAAATATAAGTCTGCACATTGTACTGTCATACCTGAGAAAAGTCTCTAAGTAGGCTACCTGGAGCTCCTTATCTATTCTGGGTGAGTGGCTTCATCTGGGGGCGCGCGCTAGCCCCAAAAATCCTTCAGTGGGAGTGAATTGGGCAGGGAATGAGGATTGCTGCCAAAGCCATGGGGGCTAACATGTTCATCACTGGCCTGTCAATCTCACTCTCAAACCTGATGCAAATCGGGTAAGTGGCATTCCAAATTTGGCAAAAGTAATAAGAAAATTAAGTAAAAAAAACATTTTTTTTCATTTTCACATCCTTTATAGCATTGCAACAGCGAACAAAAAGTCTCTTAGAAATTCTCTCAAAAGACCATCTCTGTCCTTAAAAACCCCCCAGCTTTATTAACCCCATTCCTGCACATCCTTTACTTACATACTTACATGTGTGTGGGAGTGGCAGAGTAATTGTACATACAGTATAAGTGCATGGGAGAGTATGAGTGTCTGTATGAGTGAGTGTATGAGTGAGTGACAATAAATTTGTTTTATATTGAGGCCTTTACAAAGGAGATCTCTATTTACACTATAGAGCACTGTGCTTAACTGCCACAGCATCCAACTCACCCTGTTACCTGGCGAAGTGTATCCTTAATAGAGGGGCTGGAAGTGTTGCCCTGGGTCAGGCTTAGGGCAACGCTGAAGATATGTCACTACCCCCTGTGCTCCCCCTTAATCCTTTCCTCGCTCCTTTACATACCTGAACATTTCTTAGAAAAGAGATGTATAATAGAGGAAACAATAAGGCAAAGAACAAATAGGTCAGTTTCTTAATTTTTGCTATTACTGAGAATAATTAATATTATTAAAAGAAAAGCCAAACGGTATATGAAATAAAAAAAATCTGATGCAGCTGTATGGATTACATTAGAAGTCACTGAGCTACATTTGAGGACAGCATTGTAAAGGTAAGGAAAAACTGAATAAAAATGATAATAATAATAATTAATAACATCAGCATTCTGGAATCCTGGGTGATCTGCCGGTGAAAGGAGAAAAGAATAGTAATGAAATGCTAAAATGCTGCTTCTAATTTCAGAGTGTTCTATTATTCACAGACATTTGCTCCTGGGTGTCAGTCAAAGAGGTGAGAATCAGCAGGAGACAACTGTCCTTTCTACAGAAATGATTCTTTCTTTAAATATAAATCATGCATTAAGGAACAAATGTTGCTTATTGTAAACATGAGACAAGTGTAACTGAGGTTTTGCTAAATGTAATTTTCAATTTAAATGTGAGAAAAAAAATAAAAAATAATGGCAAAACAATACATGTTATCTGAAATAGGATTATTTCTAAAAATGTAGATATATTGTATGCATAATCCATTTTTCTAGGATATCAAAGTAAAAAAAGGTAAATAAAAACAAAAATACACCAGATCCACATCTGAAGACACCATTTAATTTATATTTTATATATGTTTTGAATAAATATATAGAATGTTAATTAACTAGAATTTGTCAGGGCAGAGTATAGTATAGATTTTGGGGTTTGAATTGTATTTTTAATAAGACACAAGGAGCCACAAGATGCATCCCCCATATTATGACAATTAAGAACTGAGTCCTCAGAGTAAGGGATATGAGAGAGAAGCAGCAGTAGTAGTAGAGCACTGGGCCTGGGCAGGCAGACAAATCACAAAACCTCTGGAACAATGTCCTTTGGGCAGATGAGACAAAAGGTGAGATGTTTAGCTTTAATGCACAATGCTACATTTAGTGACAACCAAACACAACGCATCAGCGACCAACTGTCAAGCACAGTGGTGAAGGGATGATGATTTGGACTTGTTTTGCAGCCACAGGCCCTCAGAACATTGCAGCCATTAAGTCGACCATGAACTCCTCTGTATACCAAAGTAAACTGTGGCTGAAACTAGGTCATTCAGCTGGACAATGATCCCAAGCACACCAGCAACTCTACAACAGAATGGCTGAATAAATAAAATAATTGCGAATCACAATTAACTGAAGCAACATTGTAAAGAAGACTGGGCCAAAATTCCTTCACAATGATGTGAGAGACTTAAAAGGTCATACAGAAAAGGATTACTTCAAGTTATTGCTGCTAAAGGTGGTTCTATATTGAATCATAAAATTTACTTTGTTTTCCACACATTGCTTCTCCATTTTGGCTTTATTTTTGTTGAATAAATTATGACATGATGTAATATATCATGTGTTGTTGTTCATCTGAGATAATTTTTAGACCTGCTAAGGAACAGATGATTGTTATATTGTCCTGATATGTAAAACCATGGGATTCAAAGAGAGTATACTTTCTTTTTCACACAACTGTATTTGCAATTCTTAAGAAACTCAGTGGTCAATACATTTGCAAGTTGCTTATTTTTTGCTTTACATCAACTCAACTGAGCTGCATTTGAATGGATATGAATCAAGTGTTGTTATGCGAGAGCAAATGTAAGCTAACAGTAGTGAATACTGAATATGCATGTTGAGCTTTAGTCCAACTCATGGGCAAACTCACATTCTTTTCACAGTTTTTGTCAACTGACATGCACTTGCATTTCAATTCTTTTTTATGTATCTTTATGTTACATATTGCAGGAGTGGATGGTAAACAAAGTAATCAAAAGATCCAAGCTCTACAGAGATTTGTATGAAAGGCAAGTCTGTTGAAACATTTTAAAAATGTCCTTATCACAATATCAACCAATGGAATGATCAAGCTTCTGCTTTTGACTACTTTTTAAACTTTGCATTGGAATCATGTTTTATATATAGCCCCTTATATGTAATATTTTACGTGATAATACACATAAGAGCTGCCAAGGAATTAATTACCCATGTGCCTTCTTGATTTTAAGATTGTGTGCCACTTCTACAAACATATTTTGTTCTTTTGCAATTCCAAAGATTGCCACCGGGGTGCCTACAGTAAACTTAGGTCACATTAACACCTTGAGTAGATGCTTAATAGACTCCTTTTATGGTATTGACTTTTTGGCATATGTGGAGTGATCATTGTGAATTTTGTGTCTGGCAATGTTATTTTTGGCCTGTATAATACTATACCATACCATTTGGCTGTTGTGAAAAACAGTTGTGAAAAACAGCTATTTCTTATTATGAACAGAAGACCTCCTTTGAGGGCCTGTGGGGTATTGCTTACAATCAATATTTATTCAATGATTGATGGATTGAATGATTATTACATCCTGCATTGGTAACATACATTTGTATTTACATATACTGTATAATGTTCATTTTCTTGGAAATGTTTTGATTGATGCTTTAATGTCAACTGACATTCTTTTAGTACTATTATCCGATATAAATATTTAGAACAAAGATAAATAATTTCCAAATGTAGGAGCTTCTGGAGCCTTCTGGCATTATATAATCTTTAACCCTGGCAATTTGAACTTCAACCATCTTCCTTTTCTGCCCAGAAGATCATCTCTATCTGCCTTTATCCATTAAGGTCCAATATGTTCTCATCATAATTTGGTATTCGAGTTTGCTTCTAGCTTTCCTCACACAAGAAGGATTTCCAGCAACTTGCTCTTTACGCACCTAAATCAGCGGGCACGTGGAAAAGAATATTAAAAGATATCCAAAGCCTTGAAAATGTCAATCAGTACTGTTCAATCACTTATTAAGAAGTGAAAATTTCAGGGAACTCTTGATACCAAGAAAGATAAAAGAAAGATTTTAGCCACAACCTCCAGAAGAATTGTTTGGGAGACAAGAAAACCGCACAGGTAATGTCAAGAGAAATAAAGGCTGCTCTGGAAAAAGATGGTGTGGTTGTTTCAAGCAGCATGATAGGACGATAATCGAACAAAAACAAATTTCCAGAAAGAAGCCTTTACTGCGCCAATGCCACAAAAAGCAAGTTTACAATATGCCCGACAACACCTTGTTATCACAGCAATAAGCCCTGTGTGTGGAGAGGGATCAACAAAGCCTATAGTGAAAAGAATACAATTCCCACTGTGAAGCATGGTGATGGCTAACTGATGTTTTTGGGGGGTAAGCTCTAAAGGCGCAGGCAATCTTGTAAATATTGATGTCAAGATGAATGCAGCATGTTATCAGAAAATACTGGCAGACAATTTGCATTCTTCTGCATGAAACTTGCCTATGGGACACTCTTGGACTTTCCAGCACGACAATGACCCTAAACACAAGGCCAACTTGACCCTCCAGTGGTTACAGCAGAAAAAGGTGAAGGTTCTGCAATGGCCATCACAGTCCCCTTGACCTTCATATCATCATGAAGAGAGACTAAAAAAGTTAAATATATATACGCTAGAAAAATGGCATCTCAGAGGGGATATGATAACATTATATAAATATATGCAGGGCCAATATAAAGAGCTCTTCAGTGACCTTTTCATTAACAGAAATATACAAAGAACAAGAGGTCACCCTCTGAGACTGGAAGAGCGGAGGTTTCATAGACGACAAAGGAAGGGATTCTTTACAGTGAGGGCAATAAAGGTATGGAATTCACTGACAAGGGAGGTGGTGTTATCAAAAACACTAGATGCCTTCAAAAGGGGGACTGGATATTTTTTTTTTTAGAAAGGCATGACATACAGAGCTATAAATAGAATAAAATTAATATTTTAGAGCTTCTTGATCCAAAGAGAAATCCAATTGCCTCTTAGGGGTCTTTTTGCCTTCTTTTGGATCAAGACTAGGAAGGTTAGGTAGAAAGGTTGAACTTGATGGACTTAGGTCTTTTTTCAACCCTATGAACTATGTAACTATGTAAGCCACTCTAAAGAGTTCTGAAACATTCATATAGCATATATGACCAATTCTCCAAGGGTATGTAAACATTTGAGCACAGCTATATATGTATATAATGTCTGATTAGCTTGATGTTTGTGTTTGAATTTCTTTGGCTATTTCTTAAAAGAAATATGTAAAAAAAAAGACAACTTCTCTTGCTTTTTAATAATTCTCTGTAGTCAGATCTTGAAAATAACTGTCTAATAATATACATTTCCTTTTCACTGCATCAAATAAAAGCTAAAAAGATTGTCAACTGGGTTCATGATACCAGAAAACAAAATGATTTCATTTTGATTAGAAAATGTGAAAACGAAACAAAAAAAAAACCCAGAAAGCCAAAGAGGTTTCTATGCATCTGTAGGATTCTAGAGAGACTGGAATCCACTTTATATGAAAATTTTACATTACCTTGTGCTCAACTGATTGTTCATGCGGCTTTGGGAGATGTTACTACATGGACCAATTTACAGTAACCTACTTAGCATATTAATAAACATTCATGATTTAATGCATTGGGAGGGCTGTATCTCCATTCGGAATGCAACAGCAAACAAGCCATGAAAACACATGCTGCTCTTATATACTGTCTATGTAAATAAAAGAAAAGGTTTGACTTTGTCTTCTATGCAAGATGTTCCATATACTTTAGCACAGTTAAGCTGCAGATGTAATTTATAATTATCGATGCATGAATGCAGTGAATTGTGTTCTCCTTTCCTTCTCATTATCAGAGCCGAGACGTAGCAGTTTGATATTCTAAAAGGCTTAAGAGTCAAGTGATTTTTTTTTAGACATTACATCAGAATTATTTAATGCACCACGAGGGACTGGATTTTATGGTGATCTCAGACACTGTAGCTTCTAAAGTTGAGCTGATTGCTTCTGAAAGCAACAGCACAAAATGGGAATTATAGAAAACGTTATTTACTGTCATAGTTACTTTTTTCACAGAGGAGCACTAGAAGAAAATGCTCTGAGCTCGCTGTGTTTAAATGGAAATATAGCTAACTTTGTGAGGTTTGTTGTTTGAAGGCCAAGTTATCAGTATGTTTATTCTATTGGGAAAAAAATCCTTCCTCAAACGAATCAGTAACTGGATTAAACATACTAATTAATAAACAATTACAAATCATTAAGTTCATCAAATACAAATTCCACATCTAGTTATGGTTCTTTAAGTGTGTTCTTTGCCTTTGCCATGGTCTCCTTATCCTTTCACGTTTAGTAGTTATTAGCCATGTGCAAATTACTTTTGTGATCTCCCCATTCGGTTTGTCTGAAAATTCAGAGGCATTTTTGATTTGGGAACTAAATTTGTTGCACAGTGCTCACATGCACTCACTCTCATTCTTGTTCACTCTCTCTCTCTCTCTCTCTCTCTCTCTCAGGTTCTCTAAATATTTCCCTACCTTCTATGTCAACCACTTCCGCATCTTCTTCATCTTCCCCCTTCAATCTTGAATATGCTATCTTCTTTCTTCATCTGCATCTCCGCGGACAAAACCCATCGGGAACTTTCACCAAAATGGTGGCACTTGCAGGACGTGCTGTCCCCCAATGGCGGAAGAGGATGTCACCACAAGCACCGCCATTTTTGCGGAAGTTCCCACTGGGTTATGTCCGCGGAGATGGGGATGAAGAAAGACGATACTAGATTGAAGATTGACGATAGAATGGAGAGGAGAGAAGGAAAAAGATAGAAGATGATGAAGAAAATGATGCGGAAGAAGATGCAGAAGCGGAAGTGGTCAGCAGAGAAGGTAGAGAAACATTTAGAGAGTGTGAGAGAGGGAACAAAAATGGGAGTGTGTGAGAGTGAGTTACAGTGTAAGAGAGTGAATGTGGACCCAAATGTTTAGCTTTCTGATTTGTGGGGGCTGGCCTTGTTTTTGGGGCGTTACACAAATCTCAGAATTTACCAAAATTTTGTACATTTGCAATTCATATGAATCTGAATGCACAAGTAGGTATTCAGGTTGCTGTTTAAGTTAAACAGGATTTTAATGAATCAGGGTTAAACCAAACACCTTCCCAAATGCACCATTTTTTCATTAAGCCCCAAATTGCAAATCCAAGATGAGGTAAGCATTCAAGTCAATGGCAGATGCAATGTATCTTCAAACCATTTGGAACAGATGTTGGACAGACATATATGGTATACAAGCAGTAGCCATTTTATAATTTGCTGCCATTAGGGATGGAGTGGATTATTTATTTATTTTGTCAGTTTTTTTAAATTATCTTTTGCAGGTCAAAAATGATACTCAATTAATGCTCTGGGTAATGCTGAATGGTGAGTAAATGTATTTTTATTTTCAATGCACACCCTCCTGGCAACCCAAATGGTGCTTAGATCAACAAGAAAGGAAAGCGTTGAATTTCATATCCTCCGGTTGCAAGGTCTAAACATTTCTGAAGGGCCACAAATAGTCACGCCAGTGCTCCGTCACAGAAGTCCCGGCAGCAGCGGAGGTTGTCAGTGCACATCTCGCAGATGTCCACTGGCTGCCAGACAGGAGGATCCAGGTCCCCTGCAGCGCTGTGGGGGATCTGGATCTTAGTTTTGTAGTTGGACCTCTATTTGAGGTCCGATTATAAGACACCGAGTATAAGATTTGTTCTGAAAAAACCTTGTCTTATATTCGAGCAAATACTGTATACAGAGTATTACAAAGCCCCTGATGATTTAATACCAGCATCCATAAAATTAATGCAAATTGGAAACTAGCAATTAACTACCTATGCATCTGTCATCAATGAGTTTCATTAAATAACCGGAAGTATAAGCATGCCTCAAACTAAAATGATATTCTTAAATTGTATGTTGAACACTTTGATGTCCCTGAAAATCATTGCGCACATGTCTAGCACATTCACATAACCAATTCATCAACATGTGAACTGCAACCAAATATAAACACATTTCATTAAAACGTGGCATGAGAGATCACTTTTGTAAACGGTGTAATTAGGGATTAATCAGAGCACATCCCTATTCAGTTTCAGTGAGCCAAAAGTTTAAATAGCATCTGCATGTGTAAAAGAATTTAAAAATAAGCCTATAGCACATGCTATAATTAAAATGAAACTATAAAGAATACTACAGAACTAATCAACCAATATTTTATCTGGGTGGAATAACTCAGGGACACCTGTTAGGTGGACAGTATAGTTTGGAGTAAAAAGGTATTACTAAACTAATTGTGAAATCTAAGTATGCTATAGCTAAGACTATTTATATTGTATATTCTGTAATGCATGATCCTTATGACTTTTGGTTGTTTGACAATTTTCTGAGTGTGCGGCTCATCAATCCTATAAATATAGTTATGAGTGACACGGAATCATGGAAGAGAAGTGGAAAGAAAAGAGAAAATTAGAAAGCATTCTACAGGAAGGAGAAATATAAAAATAATATGAACCTGTACTGACAAATGCTTAAATCAAGCTAATAAAATAGGACAGGCTAGTAGTTTATATAAAAAATATAACGATAGAACAAAATCCATGCATGGCTTGTACAGCAAAAAAATGAATCTTCGGTCTATTCACTAAGTAGTTGTTCAAGTATAGGATAAACTCGACCACATTAGACTCCAGTTGTGTGTGACTTTTTTTGTGAGTTATAGGGAAAGTTATGTGAGTTAAATGTAAGCTTAAAAGTCATCACCTGAAATTCACAAAATTTGGTGTTACACTGTCCTTCGAAAAAAATAAAAATCTAAAAAAAAAAGAAAACAAGGATCTTTGGGATGGCTACTAATCAAGCGAAGGCTGACAATTGCTCCCCCTCTTCCCTCACCCCATATGTGATGGGATGGAGGTCAATCATTGAAATTCGAGAAGGGAGATTGCCCTATATGAGGTAGGATAAATGTTATTTAAAAAACCCTTAAGGGTAACCCCCTAACCCACTGTCATGTAGCCCGGACCCGTTGACAGCAGACAGGCTGCGTGATGCTGGTTGTTCGTTTCCCATTAACAGAGGAAAATTGTAGGCACGCCAGTGTTGCGCAGCTGGAGGTGGGCAAGCTGGGCTCCGGATTTAGAACTCTGAAAACGTTCAGCACAGATACCCTGTTGTGGTCCTGTTGTAACGTTTGCTACTTTGTGCTTGTGTATGCATTTTTTTGACCCATGGCTTGCCTGATAAGTACTACCTATAGGCAAGGTAGGCGCCATCCTAGAGCACACTCAGCCGGAAGGAGCCTCTTACTGAAGGAGCAGAGCAACCAGGAGTAACTGGAGGTTAGTGTGAGTGGGTATGTTTGTGTTTTATCTGGGTATGTTTGTGTGTTTATCTGGGTATGTTTGTGTGTCTGTCTGGCTGTGCTTGTGTATATTAGTATGTGTGTGGGTACATTTGTATGTGTATGGGTGTGTTCGGATATGTCAATGTGTGAACATGTGTCTGTCTGGGTATGTATGTGTGTGTTTGGGTATGTTATTGTATGTGGGTATTTTAATGAACCTGTGTTTTTCGCTATGTAAGTCTGTGTCTAGGAATGTTAATGTGTGAACATGATTCTATAGGTATGTTCTTTGGGTATGTTAGTGTATATAAGGGTATGTAAGCGTTTGTGTCTGGGTATGTTAGTAAAATTGTGCCCTGTTATGAGTGCGTGGACATGTATCTGTAGGTTACTGTATCTTATTCATTTAATTTCATTCCTGGCTAAAATCATTGAAAAGTTCATCATAACCCAGCTCCAAAAGCACCAAGATGAGGTTGTTTTATACCATCCAAAGGATTTAGACCGAAACATAGAACTGAAACTGTGCTGGTTACAGTCTGGGATGACATCCAACATCGTCTAACCATATCCTCTGCATTTGGTACCCAATACCATACAATTATAATCAGGCATCTAAAGGAGGTAAAGAAATAAAGATCCAAAAGCCACGTGTAAAAAGTAAAAAGAAATTAATCAAATAGATAAATGGATGAATACTCCCCACGATAGCAGCTTCCAATAAAACACTCTTCCTCGAGATGTTCAGCAATACAACAAGACAACCAAGGAGCGCATATACATGAGGAGAAAACAAAAACAACACTAATAGTGTAATATGTATGTGAATAAGAAAAATAAAAAAAGGGGGTAAGATCCACTCACAAACTTGTTGAGTAAGTCAGGCCCATCAGAATTCAATGGTAGCAGAATTTAATATCGAGTAAAAGCTCTAAAAAATAGAAGAAGACCACAAATGGTGCAGCATCTAAGACAAATCCGCAGAGAAGAGGGTCATGGATACACTTACAATATTGGTAGGCACAACTGGGATATAGTGTGCAAAAACGCAAATTGAACGAAGTTCTAGATCCACTAAATGGGGCACTCTCTCGGGATAATGTCCGTTCTCTCTCGACGCGTTTCGCCAGTACTATACTGGCTTCCTCAGGAGAAAAATATTCGTAAAGTTCGTAAAGTTCAAAGACCACTTGTATCTAAAGGAGGTAGTTGGCGCTTACAGTCTTACGATCTGTTGGGTATCGTGAGCATGAGCAATTTTGATACTTCAGTCACTAAAGTAACTTGTGGAGTACCCCAAGAGTCATCCCTATCACCCATTTTGTTTGACATCTGCGTCAAACCACTTGCAGACCTCATTCGATCAAGATAACTGTATTTTCAATTGTATGTGGATGGCACACAGATACATACAGAACAGCACAAAAAGCAAGCCAAGATCATCACATAATGAGTTACTACAACTCAACCCAGATGGAACAGAACTGATGCAATCAATACAACATCGCAACAATCAGCAGAACTCTACCCCATCATAGGTAACTCTCCATGTCCCCTCTTCACACCTCAACAGGTCAAAAACCCAGGAACAGTAATGGATAACAAGTTTTCATTAAAGCCTCAGCCTGCATATGGTATGCAGAACAGCACATCTGAAAACAGTAAGGGCCTGAAAACATCGCTAGTCCTACTCGTGGGCATGCCAGATCATCTGTTCTCCTCACTATTGGCAATACTTTTGTCGCTGTCATATATTTGTTGAACTTTATTAATAAAGTATTCACTCTAAGTAATGTGTTACACGAACACATGTTAAGACATACTGGTACAGAAAGAAGAGAGGGCCCTGTGCTTGCAAGCTTACAATCTATTAGGAGGCTGAAGGTGAATGACACAGAAGAAGAGGGTGACGGTGGTGCAGAGACGTGAGAGATATGGAGATCTCTTAAGTGGGGAGAGTTTATGTTTAAACAAACATAGATCTCACACATTTCTCCACGGTATAATTTGTTGACCAGACACTGGCCGCAGGTTTCTCGCTGGGCTGGTTTCTCTGCTGTTGAGAATGTTTGAGTACTCAGCTTGATATTTAATGCTAGACAGATACCTCATTCAATAAGTTTTGTCATTTCTGCTTCTGATATGAATCTTAGTTTTTGCTAAATAAAATCTATAATTATGAAAATGCGTACTTTTGTTCCAGAAACATACAGGTAGCTAACCTCATGATTTACAATCTATTTTAAAACCTCTACTTGAGATACATTATTCCCAGAATGCTTTTACATTAATTAAAGTAAATCTAATCTGATATCATCCTTTCATGAATAACCACCTTTAAATCTACGGAGGAATACATCAGAAACATGCATTACATTGATGATTTATTATCCAGATTCATCAGTATGAAGTGACAGCAGTGTGTGTTGTCTTTGGGACACAATTTATTATGAATGAAAGGAAAGAAATGCAAGAAAGGAAAGAAATAAATCCTTGATTGTGTAAGTAAGATTTTCTGCCACCCTGCAGCTTTTTAGGAAACAAAAATGATATATTCACAACACTGTTTCTTGAAATTGTTTTTCACATGCACATGAATCAAATAAGTATGTGTGTGTGCTTGGGGTTGATATGTTACCTATGTATAACAAAACACAGGAGCTTTCAACTACTACTAAGGTGTTCTGTATGTAATATTTAACTATTAACATCAATAATAAATTGCTGTTATAAAGGCCATAATTGATGGTTTTGATCCCATGTCAAAATGGAAATAGAGAAGAAATTTGGATGATATCATAGAAACTACAGAATTCTGGCCTAGATCAAAAGGGGCAGGTCTGGGGAAGGGGCAGTCCAACAATCGCAAAACCAAAGGGCAGATTGTTTTGGGGCAATCACTGGTCAATGGGGCAAATCAATCTCTGATTTCCTCAACTGGCCTTTTTACACAATGGAGGCTGTGCCGAGCAAGCGGCTCCGTGTGACCTTAATGCCATGAAGTGCTGACATATGACATATGTTGGGACATCATATCCCAACACTCCATAGCAAGGATGGTGGCCATGAAAGGGGGCAGCTGGGGCACTGCCCTGGATCAGGCCTAAGGCAGCACCCAAGGTAAATGTGTCACTGTATATAGCATACTTTGTATTTGATACACATGAATTCATTTATAACAATAACACATTTTTTAAAAAAAGTTCACAGTAGTTCCAGTAGTACTGATTGTACTTATTATAAGACAAAAGATCCAAAGCGTCAACAATACTTATTCATTCAAAAAAGATTGTATTTAAAATTGTCTAGTTCCATTAAAACAACATCTTTTAAACACACATTAGTTGACAAACTAGGAATATGTATGTTAATATCTAGCATGGTCAAAACAGGGCAGATGCTTGTATGACCGGTCAAATTGGTAGTATCACTTTGTAGTTAAAATATAGAGAAAGGGTATCCTTATAATAAATGTCATAGGAAGAATAACAACAGTGGACAATTAGAGATGTAGGTTTACTGGAATTGCACACAAAACAAAACTTTACTTTGTTTAGAATGAACCCAAAGAAATAGAGATCCAAAAGCCACGTGTAAAAAGTAAAAAGAAATTAATCAAATAAATAAATCAATGGATACTCCCCACGATAGCAGCTTCCAATAAAACACTCTTCCTCGAGATGTTCAGAGATACAACAAGACAACCAAGGAGCGCATATACATGAGGAGAAAACAAAAACAACACTAATAGTGTAATATGTATGTGAAAAAGAAAAATAAAAAAAGGGGTAAGATCCACTCACAAACTTGTTGAATAAGTCAGGCTCATCAGAATTCAATGGTAGCAGAATTTAATATCTGGTAAAAGCTCTAAAAAATAGAAGAAGACCACAAATGGTGCAGCATCTAAGACAAATCCACAGAGAAGAGGGTCATGGATACACTTACAATATTTGTAGGCACAACTAGAATATAGTGTGCAAAAACGCAAATGGAACGAAGTTCTAGATCCACTAGATGGGACACTCTCTCGGGATAATGTCCGTTCTCTCTCTCGACGCGTTTCGCCAGTACTATACTGGCTTCCTCAGGAGAAAAATATTCGTAAAGTTCAAAGACCGCTTGTATCTTGGATAGATACAAGCGGTCTTTGAACTTTACGAATATTTTTCTCCTGAGGAAGCCAGTATAGTACTGGCGAAACGCGTCGAGAGAGAACGGACATTATCCCGAGAGAGTGTCCCATCTAGTGGATCTAGAACTTCGTTCCATCTGCGTTTTTGCACACTATATTCTAGTTGTGCCTACAAATATTGTAAGTGTATCCATGACCCTCTTCTCTGTGGATTTGTCTTAGATGCTGCACCATTTGTGGTCTTCTTCTATTTTTTAGAGCTTTTACCAGATATTAAATTCTGCTACCATTGAATTCTGATGAGCCTGACTTATTCAACAAGTTTGTGAGTGGATCTTACCCCTTTTTTTATTTTTCTTTTTCACATACATATTACACTATTAGTGTTGTTTTTGCTTTGTTTAGAATTAAATGAATATTATTTTAATTGTATGTCCACTGACCATATTATACGTTGTCTCATATTAAAACATTGCACAATTTCCAGTTTCTGAAATACCGTTCTCAAACCCCCCACTTTGCAAATTTATATGTAGCTAAAATATTCTGCTGATGACATATGCTTACGGGTTCTCCATTTGCAGCCTGCAGGCATGGACTTCTGTATTTTAATGCTAATTCTACAATCTGCTCTCTGACAGCTCAGAAGCAAGATGATATGTGCACAACTGACAAGTACATCATTTTCATGAAACATTTACTTTTCTGTACCTGAATATTCAAGTAATCAAGTGCCGCGCTGACATGACATAACAGGGATTGAGGATTTTTATTAGATAATAGAATCGCAATGTGTTTCTAAATATTTTTTGTAACATTTCTAAGTTTATTTGGTATTGACGTAGCCCAGTCGCCATTTCTCAAATATATCTACAGTAGGGTTTGTGTATGTGTCCAGTCCCTATACATGATGCACTTGACTGTTGCGTATTTAGAATCTTTTTTCGCAGGTAGATTTATGGTAAACTTCCACAAATTGCCAGCGCCCGCGGGCAGACCCTCTCCTCCATTCCTCCAATTGGGGAGGAGGGTGTGCCCCCAAAGGCTATGCTATTCTGCTAAAGTTCACTAAGAGGCCAGAATAATGAAGACAGACTTATTTCCACACCTGTTCTATCAATAGAGGGAGAGGGTGTGCCCAGAAGCTTAGCCTCTTTGGGGAAGTTTACCGCGAGGTCAGGTTCAGAAGCGGACAAAGAAAGAAGATGCAAAGAGCAGAGGATGAAGACGGAAGTACAAGATAAGAATCAGAGCTGTGGGTTAAGGAGACAGGGCCATGAAAGCAGTCAGCAGAGAAGACAGGGAGACAATCAGAGGAAACCTAAGGAATGTGAGTGAATGAGAATGTGAGAGAATGTGAATAAAAATGGGAGAGTGAGTGTGTGCGAAAGCATGAAACAGCATGAGAGAGACAGTTAAGGATAGAATTGTAATTCTATTGGCTAGAATGATTAAGCAAGAATTTTATTCCGTGGGTGGATTTTCTTTTTTTTTTACATGTTAAATATCATTCTCGTATGCCCATGTTTTGCCAAAACACTTTTTTTTTTAAAAAAATCACAATGATTGTATTATTATCAGTTCTTGGAATGGGGACATCATTCGGGAAACTGTGAGTAGCCAGCAAATGTGGATTATACTGTGCTACAGCTCTTTGGGGAGCCACATTTTTCTGAAATTTATTATCTCTTTCAAAAAGGCACAACAGAACAAAGGTTTTTATCAGCACAAGAAAAATAATGAGAAATTCTGTATTTGGATGTTGTCGCATAAAATGTAAATAAAAAAGGTTGACAAGCTACTGACAATAAAATAGTTAGTATTTTAAATTTGTGTCCATCTGTACAGTGAACGGTGCCTGTGTTATTTTCGACAATCAAATATATATTTTCGATTTTATTGTACTATTGTGTCATCCAAAATGTTTCTTATTCAGGTTTTATATTTTAGCATGATACATTGCTGTGAACAAATTAGGATTCAAAGATGTGTTTCAGAGAATAAGATGATACTTTAAAACCGTGCTAAAACCTGTATTATTGAAAGGAATTTTATTGCAGAGGCTTTAGTTTTGATTTTGACATATGTAATGAACATAAATTTAACATAGAATTCGATGGCAGATAAGAGCCATGTGCCCCATCTAGTCTGGCCATCTTAGACATTAATCAGTCCTCCATCTTGTCATGGGAAAATAGAAGGGGAACTGATGGGGCAATTGCCCCCCAAGTAAACTGACTGGATGCTCCATGAAAAGGGATATGGAGGTAGGTCCAGGACTTGGGATGTACCTTTTATGCCACTAATTTCAGGAAGGAGGTGAGTTGAGTAGGGTGACATAATCCCTGGAATAGTGCAACATTTAAGACAAACTGAAGACAGGGTAAGTGAGTTTTATGTGTCTGGGTGTGTGTCTGGATCTAGGTATGTTAGCATGTCTTAGCACTGATTCAGCCTCTTGTTAAGCAATATAGCCATTAAAAATTAGGTATGACTCGCCAAACTTAAGGTACGTTGATATAGTTCTGGGCTAAGCAATAAATGGCCATATTTTTGCAGATTCTGACCAAACCTTGGAGTTGAGCAAGTGTCCATAGAAGGCTTTATATTGCATGAGAGTCTCATTTGGGTTAAAATGCAGTGGTGTCAGCTGAGCCTCATTTACCTCATCATCTGGTGCAGCCCTGCCCTCTAAGTACCTGTTTCCTCATTGAGTACCTTTGCATTGTATAAGTTGCAGCCTTCAGTTGTGACTTTGTCCCCTGACCTGTTACTGTTGTCCCCATCCTGTCCATATCCCACCGTGTGCCCTGCCCGTGGGCCATCCAGACTGTGGTATCCATCTGGCCTAATCATAGTCCTGTCTGTGCCTTCTGGTTATTGATCATGCATTGTGGGGTAGAGTCAGAGTCCTTGGTACCCCCTACATCTAGGCTTCTCCGTGACTTCCTTGCCTGTGTTGTGACACTATTTTACAAAAGAACTTAATGGTAATGCATGTCTTTGATGATTTAAGTAACTAAGAAAATGTCAGCTGCAGTTTATTGTTCAGAAATGTAAAACAATGTACTTGGGGTGTAAAAATCCCAAAGCAGAATATAGCAATGGGGGTTTTGTTCTATCACAGAAAAGAAGGGCTTGGGAATAATTATTTGTGAGGACATAAAGGTAATTGTTGCAAAAAGCAAGCAGGGTGCTGGATTGTGTAGCTAGAGGCATTAGAAGAGGGAGGTGGTTTCTTCCACTTTATAGGTCTCTAGTTAGACCTCACATAGAGTATCGTGTACAGTTCTAGACACCCCATCTCCAGAAGATTATTGATATTTTGGAGAGCACTCAGAAAAGGGCTACAAAAATGGTGTATGGTTGGCAGGATAAAACTTGTCAGGGCTAAGGGAACATAATATGTATGGCTTGGGGGGATAGAAGATATTATAGAAACATTTAAAGTTTCAGAGGCTTAGATGTAATGCAATTAAGTTTTACTGAGAGTGTGGTGGATAAATGAAATAGCCTCCCATCAGCTGTAGTAGAGGCTAATATATATTAGGGGGGAGGAAGTTTAAACATGAGTGGGATAAGCATAAAACTGACCTGAATCTAAGACAAGATCAAGGATTGATAAATATCTTACAACGGGAAATATGGGCAGACTATATGGCCCAAATAGTTTTTATCTGATGTCAAATTCTGTTTCTATGTTTTGTTTTAATGTTTTTTTTTTTTCATGTTTTTCATCTGGCTATTTTTTATGCTTCCCACTTGTACTTATACTAATTAAAAACCCACATATTTTGAGCATATAACTTACCTTCGTTATACACTCAACCTGATTCCTGAGGCAATCACCTGTCCTCCCTATGTGCAAGATCTCAATGCCATTGACTTCTCACCATCATCCACACTACATTAAACATCCTCACCCAACATTCCCCTATCATCTTCTCATTCATTCTTGACCATCTAATAGGTATATTAATCTTTACATATGTCATTGTCATTAATGTAAAGATACTGCTACTTTCCTTGGGTGCAGTACTGATACACAAACTCACAAAGGCAGAATGCATATATATATACACACATAATGCAGCCACATTCATTCATTCATTCATTCACAGACGTCCTTGTGTGAGCATGCATATACACTGCTTTCCATACACTTCCATATCTCTGCGCCAGTGACTTCAGGCTGCTGGCTGGTAGAGTTACCGACACAGTAACTCAGTAGGACAGTTAAATATTGTTTTTTTAAAGGATAAAAATGGCTTTCTTAAGATACCAATAGTTTGATGCTATCATCTAACTTACTATAAAAAATAGAATATGGTGAAAACTTGAAAAAATGTCTTTTATTTGAAAAATATTTTACTCATTCTTCTAAAAAAACTACTAAATAGATTCTAATATTTGTCCTGAATTTAGAAACACCCAATCTTTTTATGTTTTGGGCTTTTTTTGCAATATATGGTACAAGTAGCATGATGCTATTTCAAAATCATTTTTTTAACTCTGGTTATAGTGCGCTCATGTCCTATCTGGGACATCTTTGAAGCTGGTCAGTTCATTTTACCCCCATTTTTGGTAGTATTTTGGGGGGTTTCTTACATTGTAATTAGTAAGCATGGTTGCAGTACCTGTATTCACCTGCTCTGCATTCTCAGGAGGGTCTGGAGAAACCCTTTTGGGAACTCGTTTATTTTTAAGTGGGCTCCTCCATATTGCTATAACGCTATGGCGATTGTGGTCGCTGTCCAGAGTGATCACAGTGCGTCCTGGAGTTGGTTTTCAGGTGTCGCTGAAAGCCTCAATATTGAAGCATTTCAGCAACATCATTTGAGCCATCATTGATCGCCTCCTAAGCTCTTTTAAAGCAGCTGGCATTTCCGTGATGTGCCTGGTACATCATTTGTTGTCAAGGGGTTAAATAGCCTGGATACACAGTAGTGTATTAAAGCATTTTCTCAGTAATCCACTTACAAGAAACAATAGTTACGATAAAAAATGTATACAAAGTCATACAAACTAGGTAAAATAGGATTATTTTGTAAAATTAATTTTCGGTTTTGCCAATAGTAAAAAAAGAGCATGAGTACCATAAATGAGTTTGGGTATAGTTTGTCCTTGCTTCGTGTTATTTTGCAGACTGTCACAAAGAACTTGGATAAAATCTATATGGTCAGAAGACGTTATCACCCTAAAATGCGAGGTGAATACTATACTCCGCTTTCTAAAAACATGTTTGCTTGTAATCTGATTTTCCATGTAGGTAATGGGAATTACAGTTCAGACTAAGACCCACTACAAATATTAAAATACCACAATTTATAGTGTGGGCTGGGTTGTATGTATATTTTTTTTTCAGTCAGAGGCACATGCAGTGTGCAATTTAAGGTTATAGCCATTCAGTCAGATCTTCAGTCTATTTGAATTGCTAATGGTGTCAGGAAGAGGTCGACACAGCTTGAAATTCACAAATCATTTTCAGTATGTAGTCTGTATGTAAAAAATGGATTTTAACTACACATTTGAGTAAACATGTATATATAGTACTGTGCAAAAGGTTCAGGCAGGTGTGAAAAATCCTGTAAAGCAAGAATGCTTTCAAACCAAGACATGCTAATAGTTTACTTTTATCACTTAACAAAATGCAAAGTTAGTGAACAAAAGAAACATCTTGGTTAATTTTTGCCCGTTTTTTTTCTGGCCAATCTCATTCTGTTTCCTGTCAGTTCATTTTAGATGAAAATTGAGGACTATTAAAAATTCAGGAACAAGATTTGTTGTCTGACACCCACATTTACTCTCACTCTCTCTGGCTCATTTTCGTTCACCATCACTCTCATGCTCTCTGAATGTCTCCCTACCTTCTCTCCAGACCACTTCCACTTCTGTTTATCACAGCTGCTCTTCCGTACCTCGCATCTTTTTGTTGTCCATCTACTGCTTCTCTTTTTCTTCTATCTTGTATTTTCCCTCTTCGTCTGCAGCTCCACAGACATAACCTCCCGGCAAACTTCCGCCAAAATGGCAAAGCTTCTAGTGACGTCCTTTACCACTGATCCTCCAATCAGGGGAGAGGACCTCACCAGAAGCTCCGCCATTTTGGTGAAAGTTCACATGTGTTTATCGTAGCAAAAAGTGTCGGAGCTTCTGATGAGGTCCTCTACCTGATCCTCCAATCAGGAGGGACAGGATATCAGGGAAGCTCCACCATTTTGGCAGACGTTTTCACTGGGTTTTCTTAAGGCAAAATGGCAGACGTTTTGGTGAGGTCATCTACCCAGATACTCCAATTAGGTGTTGAGGATGTCACCAGTTTTCCCCGGGAGGTTATGTATAGAGACGCGGACGAAGAAAGAAAAGGTAGGGAGGCATTCAGAGAGTGTAAAAGAGTGGGTGTGAAAGAGCCACCGAAAATTCAAGGGCATTTTAATTTGGGAACTATAAATGTGTTGCCTGGTGCTTACATTTACTCTCTTACTCTAATTCTTGTTCACTTTGTCTCTCTTCTACTAGCCCCAGACCATCTCCAGTCCAGCCCTGCATATTGCCATCATTCTTGAAATGTGGTTGTACCATGTAATACATTTGTTTCTTTTGTACTCTAGAGCTATAGTGAAGATACCCAGATGCGGGTATCTTTTTCAAAAGATTAGTCAGTGGGTTAGATTTCAGAGTCATCTTATGAATTAATAAACACTAATTGAATTTCCCTGGAATTCAGTGGTTCAATTCAATGACCTCTCTAAAATCCAGACTCTTGCATGCTAAATATACTCTCCTGTAAGCAATCCAACTCCAACACAGCATAAACAGAAAAATACATCACTAATTGCTTGACGCTACACACACACATTTAAGGAGATGGTTAACTGCATAGTAAAGTATTCTGAGTGTAGAAAATGCATTCTTTAAATTCATTAAAGAAAAACGCACTCGAGGTAGAAGCTGCAACTCTACAGCTGCCTTAATCTTTGGTCAAGAACAATCCTTGTCACTGCCTGAAGCAGTGTCTGGAAAGCTCTCCTCAGAACTTAATCCAGTAATTATATGACTATTTTTAAAAGTTTATGTATTGCAGGTGTTTTTAGTTTATATTATTTAAGATGCACTAGTCCTTAACAGTTTACATTATTTTACTGTAAAACCAGTAATGTTATAAACATGCAGGTTTTCAAACGGTAAACTTGAAAATAACAAAACTGCAAGCAAATGCCCAGTATTTACTGAAAAAAAGATCCTGCTTATTTAGAAATAGTACACTTATGTATGCATTATTCTTTACACATAGGAACACTGGAGTGCTAATATAGAATTACTCTAGATAAGGTCTAATATAACAGTAATCTAACAGTAAATGATAATTATACATCAGAATATAAGACAGCATGCTGTAGACAGGTATTTGTTTTATTATTGCCACGTTATCTACCATTTGTATATCCACGCTTGGCTGCAAACTCAGGAAAGCAGGTGCGCATGTTTACATTCACAACACACGCCTAAGGGGAAAACACATACTATTTCAAAAATAACTGAACTAAAATTCTCACATGGCTAAAGTGTAGTAAATGGTACCTTTATTTACACATTGCCAGTAAGTATTACTTTTAATCGCTGCACAAAACACAGAGTATCAGCCCTCAGGTCAAAGTGATGAAAGAAGAAAGTAAAATCCCCAAAATAAAATTCAGATTCCCTGCTACTTTTTCTGGAACTATAATCTAGTCCCTATTGTGATTAAACTGTCGGTTTTCTTTAGAGTGAAAAGCTAATTATGTAAATGGTTATGGTAAAGTAGGTAGTTGTGGTAACGTAGCATTTACCAAGGATCAATGGCGGACAAATTATTTTAAAAAATACAACATATAAATGAGAAGCGACAGTACATTTGTATTAATGCTCTCAGATAGAAGCAATGGGTCCTGACTACATAGTTTTGTGTATTTAATGTAAAGCACTAGAATTACACTTTCTCATCTGCATGCTGTAAGGCTGCTATGGGTATCGAATTCAAGACCTTAAAGCTTCTGCCTTTGTCACCTCCAGGGAATTTATTCTGAGCAAAGGTTTATCTAATGATCATTCCTTAAGTCAGAATTGCTTATGTTCTATACTTGGTCCACACCTGTAGTCTATTACAAATTTA
Organism: Spea multiplicata; assembly: GCA_009364415.1. Classification (NCBI taxonomy): domain Eukaryota; kingdom Metazoa; phylum Chordata; class Amphibia; order Anura; family Pelobatidae; genus Spea; species Spea multiplicata. The sequence continues at coordinate 43,342,475 of VKOC01000005.1, forward strand.
GATTTTTACCAGATTTATATAGACCCGACTCACTCTGGCTTATTAGTTACTTATTCTTGGGTGGTCAATGTTACGATTAGTTTGCATCGTAAGAAAGGAGACTAAGACTAAACAATTAAAACTTAACTTAAGATTCTTAACTTAAGCAGAATACACTTTTTTTAGCTCCCTCCTGACTTAAACACTTCTGAAAACCATGCATTGGGTTCATAGGGGTGTTTTTTTTTTTTAGCTCAGACTTTTAGAATTACTAACCCAACACCGCCTCTGCCCTAATACTATTTTGAATATCTAGTGACGATAGCAGTAGCGGTCGAGAAGTTATCTCGTTAAAGTTACCAATTTGGTCTGTAGATTTAACTCTTTAGTGGCCAATGAGATACACAGGACTCAATCTTCAGTTAAAATATTTTGCAAACATAATTAGAGAATTCAGATTAAAAGTTAAGTCCTTTTTCTTTTTTCTTTCACCTTAGTTTTCAATATAATTTTGGAATCAATTCTAATTTAGTGGGCAAGCTGTAACCATTAGTTTGGATCCACGGTTTACCTTTTTGCCTAATGTTCCTGACCTTGCCTTGACCACTGCCTGTCCTCATGGGTTATACCCTTTCTAGTTTCCTGACCCTGTTTTTTTGTATCTTTTTGAGAGATATTGTCTGCATTTCTAAAGGATTGAATACTGGCGAGCGAATCCAGGCTCTTTATGAATCATCAGGAAGTCAGGGGCCACCTGAACCTAGTCACTTTACTTCTACGAGGGATAAAGAACTTTAATGGGAGAGCTATCTTGATCTTAAAATGTATTTACAATATTGGCAAGTGTAACATAAGAATTAACTCAGATGTATCCAAAAAGATAAACCAAAAATAAAAGGAAAATGAAAGTTTGTGCCCACAGTCAAAGCTTAATCTTATCATAGCACAAGGCTATATTTTGAGTGATGTAGCTAAGGAGGTTTCACTTCAGCCAGATATCACCTAGTTTTTGGTATGATATAAGAAAAATCCTAACATTGTCAATGTTGTTCTCAACTCACATATCCACATATGCCATGCTGTGTCTCCTACTTATTCACTAAAAATCTACCTGTTTAGAGAAGCACATAATCTATCCGCTTAGTACCTACAATGATCATTCTGGAAAGAAAAACATGGTTCCCCACCATCAAGATCTCCATACTTCTACATGTGATCTTCACTGGCATCAAACCATGCAGCTCCTCACTTTGCCTCAATCCCCCTGAGCCTCCTAATAGACTGTATACTCAGAAGAGCAGGGCTCTCTTCTTTTTTGGTACCAGAATGACTTATATGTGTTCAAGTTATTGTTAAACTATTACAAGAAGGGGGAGTTATTATTATTATTATTATTATTATTAATAAATAAAATGTAATCAATTATATTAGTTACATATATTATATTGCATATTATATTGCAAAGTTAATTATTTTATTTGTTTGGTAATTCATTATGTGTTTTTGGTAGCACAAGCATAACAGTACACGGGACAAATTATTCTTAAAATAGAGTTTAAGGTATTTGACTAATGTGTTGGAATGTGACATTTAATTGAACACAAATAATAAACAACACTATCCAATACACGCGGAGCATCTAAATACCCATTACACAAAACTCTAATTGTAATCTCACCTCCAGTCAGAATCATTTTAGAAATGTGTATGTCCTGTTGTATTGAAGAATAAAACTAAAGGTTTAAAAGGCCTTACATATACCGAAGATCACCTAGAATTGCTGAATAAAATAGCAAATTTCTTTAAAATATTTTAATGGTGTGGCTAACTTTTTTTTTTACTGGGACATGGACCCTTGAACAGATATTTCATATTTTACCAGCATGATGAGTGTCAATTTCCCCGTCAATAGCCTAATATACATGTGAGGAAGATGAGAATTTTTAAGAGGGAAAGCATAATGGTTCAATATGCAATCAGACTGCATTGGAGCCAAAGTTTTTGTCTAACTTGTGTTTGAGGCTGCATATGGAATCTCATGAGACTCTTTTTACTCTCATGGCAGTTTTACACAATTATTTTTATGGACTTGTCAATAAACAATTTATTTTCTCCAAATTTTCTGTTCTGCATACATGATCCATGAAATGATTGAGGATTGATTCTTCTTGGAATAATGCTTCTAATTTAGCAGTCTCTACCAATCTAGGACATATTGGATTGGTGTTTGCCTGGTTTATACTAGATACAATTGGCAAAGGTTATATTTCTAAGTTTGTATTGTACAGTTAAAATTGTGGTTAACACACGACTGTCCAAACTCATCCACCCCCATCTTAGTCAGGGGTGTTGCTAGGTTTCCAAAAGATCTGGGGTAGAGCTCATGGGACATTTCATAGAAGTGGAGTAAAGAAGCTCACATGCATGGTTGGACATATAAAGGGTATTTGTGATGCAAATGAGCAATGGGTATATATAATATAAGCATTAATTGAGTAACAGGAACACCTCTGGCCACCTGGGGCAATAGGGCCACCATAATACAGCAGCAGGGCTGCCATCCTGTAAACCTGCCTCCTTAAGACTCATATGCCTAGGCCGGTGTATGCCTGTCAAATATTCATTTTCATGTGCAATAGGCTAGAGTTACTGGTCTATGCTGGTCAATTACCTTCCACCTCAGGTTGATATTTTAGCTTTAGGTATTGATATGTCTTCAAAACCACTGTATTTTTAAAGTATTTTAAAGAAGCAAAATACACAATAATTTATCCATAGTCAAGCAATGCAAACAGGTCAGGATCTCAAGACAAGAACCTGCAAGGAATCACATAAGCTAAATGATCTGAAGGCAACGGAACTACTACAAACTGAAAGTTGTTGGTTCCTAGACAGCTAGTTTCACTAATTACGAGGTTGCGTCCTAACACACATTCTGGTATGTTTAAAGGAATAGCCACAGATTTCCAAGAAAGAAATTATATTGAAGGACTGGCATGGGACCACAAAAACCATTGGGCAGGGGTTCTAACACTGGGGTGGCCAACAGAAGAGCCAAGAAATACAGAACCACTCAAGGCAAAGGTACTGCAACATGTCAACAGTTTAATGTAATAAAGGGAACAGGCAAAAAGAATAATCACTAGACCAGAGCAAGGGCATCAGATAACCGAGCACTGACTGAAGGGTGTGATGGGTTTATATAAGGCGATAGTTAATTACCACTCACTCGTGAGACCATTCTCAGGAGCTGGCTGACCAATACGTGTGCAACCACCTGTCCGGGTAATCGGGACTCCATTAGCATAGTAATGCCTCCCAGAGCGTGACTGCATGGTACCAACGTCTGGTCGTTGGGCGTGTGGGGCTCCGCAATGCAGTGATCGCCATTGCAGGGAGACATGCCTACTACAGACTTGCTTTTTTATTAATATTAGTCCTTTGTATACACAAGCGCTCCACTATTCTATTTATTTTTATTTGTACATTTTTTGAAAAGATTGTAAACTCTCCAACCCAAGACACAAAGTGTTAAAATCAAATTATACATTTTGCAAGTCAGCAAATATATTTTACATGACATAAGGGGATTATTGATCATGAAATTTTGATTACCTTTGCCTTAAGAATTTCTTTTTCAAATCAGACAGGTTACATTATATAGTCATAAATATCCATGGACACTAATTTTCCCAGAGATTTAATTTGACCCTTTAATACAACTAAATATTGATTATTCACAGTCATTAACTTGTAAAACAATAAAGTGGTCCAGGAATCTACATGAACTTAAAATGGTAACATAAAAGCTGGAGCAGCCCAAATGAGAGCTGTAGGCAATTAGCTTTATTCCAAAATGCCAACGAGAGAAATAGGTGTGAAATGCAGCCAAAGTGTATATTTATTTCGGAAGGGTATTTAGGAAAGAAGCAAATGACGGTAAAAAGTATTAAATTGGTAAGAAGGAAGCAATAATTTCTAATTAACTATATATAGCATAGAATATAAATTTTAAAATGAAGCCTTTCTAGGAAGATACAATGTTACATTGGGCTTCCTCACTTGAAATTCATGAAGATATTCATTTTAATTACATTAAAAGGAAGAATTGCTTGATTAATCATGATTGGTATGTCAAGGTTTATGATCAATTTGCTCTAAATGATATTTTTCCTATAAAGTCCTAACAGGCTTTTGGGACCCATAAGTATATAGAAAGGGTATTGAGAAGGTCAAAGCAGAGAGACATGTACCGGTATTATTGTCAATCTGATTTTTTTTTTATTTATGATAGAAAGAAATGTACCATCAACGTACCATTCTATTTTTACTAAATAATTCACTTTAGAAAAAGTAAATTATATTACAACATTATTTATGCTTACATTTTGGAAAGCAGAATTTTTGATTGCTAAAGATATTTATTAAATATTATGACTTACTCTTGCATTAGAAACATAGAATTTGACAGGACCATTTGGCCCATCTAGACTGCCCATTTTCCTGCAATAAATACTCAGACCTTAATCAGTCGTCGGTCTCGTCTTAGATTTCGGAGAGCTATGTGCCTATCTAATTCATTGTTCTGGATTATGTGTCAGTTAATAAACAAACTGACAAAAAATGTTGATTTTTTTTTAAATTGGACTGCTGTGTAATCTTTAATAAAATGCATCCCTTCGACAAATATATGTTTTCTTTATTTGCGTATCAGAATAGAACATCTGTTTGAATAATAAAATAATAATAATTACAGCCTAATAATGCTCTACCGTGAAACGATCCGTATTGTGTGAAAGAGTGGATAGTATCCTGGGTTCAATCACTAAATAACAATACTGATAAGATGAATTTTTGTAACATGACAACAGTGCAAATACCTTTCATCAACTCTTGACACCCTTTCTCAAACCAAATACCTGCATGGCTTTGGAGACTATATGTTTGGAAAATATTTAAATGCATTTCGTATGTCATACATATCTGTCATACATCTGTTACTTTCTGTAAGGGTAACATAATCAAGGATCACATAATCAGAAAGGCTGTGTCTGTATTTAAAATAAAGATCAGAAAGGGAGTGAAATAAGACATCACAGCCCAGGCAAGAGTGATACAGAAGTTGGCCTTGTTGCAGTAACTATGTGAGATTGCAGACCCAGAGCAGGAGATAGGAGCCAGCTTGCAAGGAGGCTTACCAGGCACCGTTTCACTTTGGAAGACTCTGTTAATACCGGGCGGTGGCAAATACAACCCTTTGCTGACTAGGCAAAGCATGCTGTACAGCACCACACATGCATTCTGTGGTGGAGTGCTGGGATAGAATGTCATGTTCCACGACTTAGAGACTTAGAAGACCACTGTAATGTTAAGATTAGCAGGGACCTTAGGCAGCATGTAAGCCTTGACTGAATCCATTTTGTTTCGGCTCCCTATATAAAAGGTCTTTCTGACTAGGCTTGCCCTTTTGATGTACCTGTAAATCCTTAAAACCTGTGGCAAAAAGTCCATTAGGACATACAGCTATGTCCTGACTGCTGACATCCACCAGAAGTTTCTTTGAGGACAGCAGAGCCATAGCAGGGTTTTTCTAGAACCTGCTGTACTCTCCCATTACTCCTCCTGCTGGCTGATCACAATAATTGCAATCGGCAGTTCAGCGTTTTGGAGCCCTGCTTGCTGATCACAAAATAAAAAATGAAATAATAAAAATATAAATAAAATGACAAATTGTGTGAGTACAAAAAAAATGAAAATATTAAAATTAAAAGAAAATTTCTAAAAAAAAATTAGCCCTTTTTAAAAAAATATTTAAAAAATTACTACCCCCAAACCGTTTAAGCCAATAGTATTAAATAGACTTGTGCATTCGTATTCGGGTGAACGTGAAAACGGACCCAAAGGGTGGGTTTTCGTTGTTCAGCCCGAATACCGAAGAACATGACGGTGGCAAATCTTTGTGTTTGTCTTCATTTATGAATTTCCCTGATCCCTTCCCCATCTAGCCTACCTTATCTACGCAGCATTGCAGGGGTTAACAGGAGCGGCAATCCATAGGTCGAGTTTCGGCATCAGGATGTCAAACGTCTGTAGGAGCGACTCTATTGGTCACCAGAAGGGGGCCCGTCTGCCATCAACCAATTGGTTGATGCCAGAGGAGGCCCCTGCAGGCGACCAATAGAGTCACTTGCATGGTCCTGGGCAGGCCATGGTCTCCCCGCTCCAAGAGTCAAAGGTCCGTACGAGCAATTTCATTTGTTGATGGCAGAGGAGGCCCCTGCCGCCGGCCTACAGAATTGCTCGTACGGAGCTTAAAAATCCTGGTGCCAAAGCTGCTGCGTCGTGCGTATCGCGTTAACCCCGTATTAACCCCTTTTAAAAAAACCAAAAAACAAGAAGATTGTACACAAATATTTGCCCGAACTGAGCACAGGAACGGGCGAATATGTGTGGAATACAAAGATTTTTTTTCCCCACAAAGTAAATATGTATGTGGGGTATGACTGCAATCAGGTGATGTTGCTGAACTTAAATTGGGTCATTTTCCACAAAATAAAATTTAAGTAAGATTGCACAAATAATTTGCTCCCTGTTTTAATAGAATTTACTATTATCACCAACAATTATTACATATTATTACATATTTTAATTATAGTATATAGTATAGTATATATTATATTGATTTTGAAAGAAGGTCTTACTTGTTCTCAACAAAATGATGTATAATTTGTGTGGGTTCATCAAATATGGAAAAAGGGGAATCATGGTTTAACAAACATATGGTAAAAATTACAAAAAATATTCTGGCTCTCTGGTAATGAAAACCACCAGGGGCCTGAAGGGGTTCACATCACTTCAGACCAAACTTGAAGATGTACAATGTTTTGGAAATTCGGGAGTTGCGGAGTGAAGCACCAAGTTCAATCCCCACGTGTTATAGAAATTAGGAAATGCTCAGCTAAATGGTAAGTTCCTTCTTGTGACATCAGTGAGTACCTAGTATTTTTATTGTATCAACTTAACATACATAAAAACGTTGGATACATAATTTTCTACACAGTATTTTGCTGAACTATATGCTGAACTGTCTAAATTGTAGTTACAGAATTAAATGTGCTAATTAAATAGTATAACCAAAATTAATTGCCCGGTGCCCACATTCACTCTCATTCTCGTTCACTCTCTCTCTCATGTTCTCTAAATGTTTCCCTATCGATCACTCCGGCTTCTTCTTGCTCTTCATCTTCTCTCTTTCTGCAGACATAACCCAGCGCGAACTTCGGCAAAAAATTTGGCGCTTCTGGTGACGTCCTTTCATGATTGAGCAGGTCAGGTAGGAGTCCAATTGGAGGGGATACCAGGGGCTCTGTCTGTACTCCACCACACAATGACTGGTAGGTAGGTAAGACAGACAAATAGAAACACACAAGGCTGGAAATATATAGGTAACCGTATATATTCAAGTGTGCTGGCACACCAGGTAAATACAAACTGATTTGACCTTGGCACAGGCAGACTATGCAGAGCTAGGGAAGTCCACGGACGGGACACTGGGGCTGAATAGCCCAAGCAGACTGGAAGTCGACTGAAACCCTCTGGCAAGAAAATCACTGGAACAAGCAGAATCAGGATACTAGGAACTTTCGTCAGAGCAGGCGTTGTGATTTTGGCAGAAGTTGAACTTAGAGGCCACTGAGACATTGTATATATGTGCGGAATAAGCTTCGAGACGGAGTCATAGTGATTAATAAATTAAGTCACTGTAAACAAGCCGGAGACAGGCAAAGACTAGCTGGGTCAAACTACTTTCAAATGCTATGTTTCCAGATAGCATTTTGGGATGCTGGTATGCTTGAACGAAAAACATTTTTTTTATATTGTGAGCTATATTTATCATGAGCTAGGGATATAAAATGCATAGATTTTGCACTGTGGCATATCAATGGTGCCTTTGTAAGGACATGTGTTAGGATTTACACTAAGTCTTTCAACACAAGGGAATCACTTCCAGCTGTAGTCTAAATACCAACAGAGGTGTTAGCCTTCACATGAGGACAGCTCAATGACAGGCACCTGGATGAAACAAGGAGCATTATTTCAATTTCAATTTGGCGGCAGGTCCAGGGGAGGAATTCCACCTGCTGCAAAACCAGGGGCAGATTGTCCTCTTGGTCCCCCAGTGTCCTGCTGCTCAATGGGCTGGTTAGAAGAGAGGTCTGTGATCTCACTAATATTTCTCATTTCTAGTAGTTGAGATGGACTATTTTCTTTAAAGATTATATGAGGAGATCACCTCATATATGGTTTGTTTACCAAGTTTTATCCCAGATTAGACTGAGTTTTACAATAGTCCATTTTTTATTACCAATGACAATATGTACAGGTGAGATAAGCTGATTGGATTCATCCATAAACTAGTGTTTTGTCCATATTACAAAAGTAACTTATACTGAAGACTTGTCATGAAATACGGCATCAAAAATGTCATTCATTTGTGTAACAATTACTCAGAATATGCATCAGTTATAATTTATTCTGTGATTTTTTTTTCAGGTTTCCAGTGGTGAAACTGTCTTCATAAATGAAAAGAAATACACCAGAAAGGTGACTTTCAAGATTAACCTTGCTGAGCTCTATTAACATATATAAGCATTACAATGTAACACACTTTTTTCACCAATATCCATGTATAGGCTCTAATTCTGCACCGCATGCAAAATCCAAAAAAAGGATCTACTGAGGAGATTATTTTCTAAGTTTGCAAAATGGACAGGCTTTAAATGTCATTGAGCATGTACACGTATTGAGCATTAGTTATGGATGAGTCAACCTTGATGTTTCTCAGATTACAAATTTACTTTTCTCCATAATATGACCAGTTACTCCTATCAAGTAGAACGGCATAATGAAATGACTATTTCTTTACATTGTGAGTATATATTTTTACTTTTCAGAAATCATTAATTTTAATTTATTTAAATTACCGGTAATACTATTTTACTGATGGGGTTTGTCACAAAAAAAAACAAACTAGGCCAAAAAAAAAACTAGGCCAAAATGTTACTTAAGTTTACTTAAAACTCTCTCTTATTTCTTAAGACTAATATAAATAATTTACTTTTTTTGCTTGTTTATCTTAAATTTGTAGAAATTTGAGCATTGTGAGTTTCCAAGCTTAAACAATGAAATTCAACTCAAGGTACCCAAACCTGAGAGAAGCTTGTCAATAAGTAGTTAGAACATTCAACCCCAAGTGGCAAACGCTTTTGTGTGTTCCCTGGAACAGGGAACAGGGTTTAAAAATGTATTATCATCACCCCAGGTAGGGATGGAAAATCACCCCAAATGATGCAACCTGTCAAAAATGTCTTACCATTGATGGTAAATTAAGTTAAAATACCCTGACAGTTCAAACATAAATAACAATGAGGGAAAACAAAATCAATTCCACTTCCAGTGGCAGCAGATTCTGAAAAGGTGGCTACTTGTCCAGGAGTTTGTATATGTGCCCCAAGTGGTCAGAGCATGCATTGCACCCTCCATTGCATGCATTGCACCCTCCAAGTTTTTATTACTGGTTTTTGGTAGGATACTCTCTTACTATGCTAGGTCTCTCTGTTTTGCCTCTTTGACTCTTCCATGACCCTAAGTGTTAATGTAATGTATACAAAAACAATTATATTATATTTTATATATTAATTTATGGTAAACAAAAAGCTCAATGTTTCAGTACAAACTATCATTTGTCTCTTATTATGATTTGATCTGTAAGCAGAGGTGGTGGGATAATCATTTACTTATGTTTCACAAAAAGCATAATAAAGATAATGAAATAAATTGCAGTGTTTATGTTTTTACAATCATTCATGACATTGATCAATAGGGCAGGAGGCAAGCTGCTTCTTGTGGAAAGTCACGGTGGGATTGAGCACAAAGTGATTTGTGGTATGACATTCCACAAAAATGACAAACAAAATACAAAGAAATATCATAGTTTGCTGTTCAAACAGCAGGCAGAAAAAAGAAATACTTGGACGTTTCTTTAACTATGATTGATGACAGTAGGTAGAAGTCACTGTTTGGAACGGCTCTAAAATTTACCCATTCCAAGCACCTCCTTTGTCTTTTTTACCGTCTGCCTATTTGCAGAGGACACCAAAGCATCTATCTTCAAATGTGCTTAGGCAGCTAAGTTCACATGAAATATTTGTTTTGCGTTTAGTATTTGCTGCCTAGCTCAAGTATATTTTTCAGCTTTGCTTGTCACTAGCGAAGTTGATATGTGTTAAAGTAGAAGAGACACAAGCCTTAAAAAGTAGGTTTTTCTGTAGCAGTTTCATTGGAATGCCTCTGTGGGTTTGATTGCAAGGTTCTGCCCACTCCCTGACTTATTTACTGTATATCGTGAAAGCTCCCTTGTCCCTAGTGGATGACGGATACATTGCACTCTTCATCGATTATAATTGAAGTCTATTGCTTCTATTATAGTTAATACATCCTACATTCACTTGGGGCTGCTGGTGTACGAAAAAGCCTTTTTAGAATGCACTATAAGAAGGTGCACATATGATAAGTTTTGTTTCTTTATTTGTAACAGTTTTTTTTAACTATTTTTAGATTGCTCCTTTTCCATGGGCCAAAGATGAGAACCGAAGGCTTTGTTGGTCAAGATAAGATTTGTTTTCATCAGAAAAGTGCCTCAAAATACAGGACTGTACCAAGCAATGGTCACTCTATGCTCAATGTACTCCCAGTAGATCTGCGTTCTGAGCCACCGCCTACCTTGCCTATATGTTAAATACAACCTATGTAACACTTACATGTTGGGCAAAATCTATTTATATGTATATAGTACTGTCCAAAGGTTTTCGGCAGGTGTGAAAAACCTCTGTAAAGTAAGAGTGCTTTCAAAAATAGATATGTTGGGTTATTTTTACCATTTAACAAAATGCAAAGTCAGTTGAAATCTAAATTAAATCAACATTTGGAATGATTAGCCTTTGCCTTTAAAACAGCATCAATCATGGGTACACTTGAACAAAGTCAGGGATTCTGTAAGCATATAGTTAGGTGTATGACTTACCAATTATACAAAACAGGTGCTAGTGATCAATTTAATATGTAGGTGGAAACAGTCATTAACTAAAACAGAAACAGCTGTATAGGAGGTACAAAACTGTGTGAGGAAGAACCAAACTCTATAACAAGATGAGGTTGCTGAAGATGTCAGTTTAATGTTAAAAATCATATACCACGGCAAGACTGAACATAGCCAACAAGACATACGTTTATACTGCATAAACAAGGTCTGTCCCAGGCAGAAATGTTAAGGCAGACAGAGGTTTCCAGGTGTTTTGTCCACATCATTGAAAGAAGGCAGTTTGTTACTAAAGGAAAAGAGAGCGGTTCAAGAGTGAGTGTTTACAGGCAACGGTGAAGGTTTCCGGGCTGCATTTCTAAAAATGGTTTTAGGGATTTGGTCAGAATCTATGGTCTCCTCAATGCTTAGAAGTACAGACAGATACTTATCCATCATGCAATACCAACAGGAAGGCTTCTGATTGTCCCCTTTTTTCTGCAGCATGACAAAAACCCCAAACATACAGCCAAATTACATTAAGAACTATGTTCGGCATAAATAAGAACAAAGAGTCATTGGTCCTTTTGGTATGGACCATTCCTGATGCCAACATTAAGTCTCTCTGGGATTATATGGAGAGAAGCAACTGGGGCTGTTTAAATCCACAGAACTGGGATTAGTTATTCAAGATGCTAAGGATAACCCACCTGCCGAGTTCCTTAAAGCACTGTGTGCAAATATACCTAGAGAAACTAAGCTATTTTGAAGGCAAAACAGGTAGTTACACCAAATATTGATTTAATTTTTCTTCTGCTCACTCACTTTGCATTTTGTTAAATGGTAAAAATAAACTATGAAGCATGTCTATTTCTAAAAAGCATTCTTACTTTTCCACACCTGCCTAAAACTTTTGCACATTACTATATACATATCTGGCAAATCTCCTGGTTTGACCCGGAGATCCTGGTGAAGCACCGCTTCTCCTTTTCTTCGGATTCACCCGAATCCACTGGGTCGCGGGGTCTTGACACGCCCCCCGCTCCCTTTAAATGGGGGTGTTTCCCGTGATGTCAGCGGGAACACCCACTGACATCATCGGGAATGCCCCGCCGTTAGTGGTGACGCCCACCGACAGCAGTGGGATCTCCCACCGTCGGCAGTGGGATTGCTCGCCGACGCCACTGGACCGCACATCGTGAGCAGTCCTTGGCGCGTCTCGCAAGGGAAGGCTCCGGGTAGCCGGAGCTAAGAAGTTCCCAGGTATGACAATATATATATATATATTCAGGTATATGAGAGAAAGTCCAGTATGCAGAGTATATACCATATAATATATACCAATATAAACCATTCCTGATGCGTCAGTGTTTAGGCCTGGGCCAGTGGTGCAGGTGCGTTGGTGGATCCAAGTGACAAACATGTATGGTAAACAGGAGCAAAGGGCAGGCATATCGGCAAACACAAAACAAAACAGATATAGAAAAAGAAACATACAGGCTGTTTGAAGGTTTAGTTTCAGGCAAATACAACACCTACAATGAACTCAATAGCAAAATTCCAATACTAAAACGGGACACAGAACCAAAACGCTTACCATGTAACAGGTAGGAAAATGAAAGAAAAAGAACAAGGTGGGGCAGGTTAAATACAACTAACAGAAAAACCCAAGCTAATTTATTGAACCAATGTATGGAATAACTTCTTCTAAAAGCGTAATAACCATTCTGTCTTGTCAAACAGTGTTTCTTTCTTTATAATGACACACTTGCATGAATGATTACATTTATGAATACCAACAGAGTGACAAAACAAAGTTAGTCCTATTAAATCTCCACTTAAAACATTTTTTCCACATGCAAAATCCAAAGTATTTTGCATGTGTACATATTGTATTAAATGTTTTTATATATTATTTAGTAGTATAAATTAAGTATAAGTATTGTATAAAATCATCATAAACAACTAATACCATCATGTTCACTTAAGAATCATTTGATATAAATCTTGAAGCCATCTTATTACGTACCTGCTGGAGCTTTGCTCCTCTTCTCGAAGAAAGGGGAGACCCCTACTCCTCACAGTTGCTTCAGCAGCAATTTACACACAAGATGGCCGCAGTTCCTGACTGCTTTTGATGCCAATTTTGAATGCTCAGACTCTGACCTTGGCTTGTTAGCTGCTAATCCTTTGTTTGACCACGATATTGTTATGTGACACATCTATTTTTCTTTTAGTGAAAGCGGTATAGGTTGCACATATGCACCATATTAAATCAAAATAGTTATTAAGAACTGATATGTATAATTAAATTTACAGATGGCTCTGGATATACAACGTAAAGCATACATCGTTTTAAGGCCCAAATTATGAAAAGTATCTGTCTTTGTTCATACACTATATGTCTGTCAGTATAAGGAGAATTATTATTTTAATTCAACACAATAAAAGTTAAAGCTTTTGCAATGAGGCAACCATGCACACAGAGTCCACATATTCTCTAACACAAAATATTTGAAAGATAATAAAATGTTTAATTAAAAAGGGAGTATACCCATGAGCCTTAATTGTGCATTGTCACCTTGACACGGCCCGTATATTTCATTTTAGACAGGGTTGTTAATGTCAGTCTACAGAAACCAAAGGACCAAACATGTATTTTCCTCCCAATTGCAGCCATGCGGTTTATGTTATAAATTAAGCCCAGGCAGTGTAACAAGCACAACTTTGCAACAAAACCAAACCATGCATTATTGCTGCTTGTCACCGACAAATATTAGTTGTTCCACTGGGTACAGTAGTAGTATTGATGAATGCAACAACATTGATCTGAAAAGTCAATGTATCTGACTTAAGTCAAATATTTTTAGACCAATAATTTATGATACTTATTATTTGTATCCAACCTTGACTTGCATCATTCTCTTCCTCTTTTATTATCTGCCTTATTAAATAGATATGGAGTGTTGAAATGAATTTAATAAAGGGGTAGCTCAATGTCCCAAACAGCTTCACAAAAGAAAAAATTGATAGTACTCTGTGAAAAACAATACTTATGTTAGGTAGAAGCTGCAGTTCCAGCCCTTATCTATGGTCTGATGGATCATACCACTGATCACTGGCATGAAAGATCTCTTGTTAAAATCCATAAAGCATATGCATGGAGGATCTCAGTAGACCCTCTCATTGTAACATTCATTGAGCAAGTGCTGGACCTGACTTATGACAGAACATCACGTGTCAGGAAGTATGTCCAGCTGAATGGTGGGGAAAGGGGCAAATTCATTCCGTAGAATAATCCATTCATTTTCAAGAATGACACTTTAAAGGGCCCACTCAGCTACTATATGCATTATTATATCCATTTTTGGGGCACTGCAATAATTGCAATTATTTGTATTTCAATATTTTTTTCTGCCTGCTTACCCACCAAACATAAAAAAATAAATACATTTTTATGAAAAGCTCAAGCTGTGGAATAAAAAAGTATGGAATATTATATGAAATATAATATATGTGAAATAATATAAAGTACTTCCCCTTAATATATACAGTTATGGGTGCCAACTCATATGGAAAATTGGTCTGGATTCAATCCTGAATGTATGTGTATGAGCTGCTAAATGGTAGTTCTACCATGGACTACAATAAAGGAGAATGAAATTGAAAACACAATGCATTGCCCCTATTATGATAGCATGCATGATTTATTTTTTATTTCCATTGCAGTCAATGAGTGGATTGTCTTTCTATTACTTGTGATACATTTATATCTCCACCACTGAATTAGAACATTTAATCTTTTTTTTATGCAACAGACATGTTTAATAGGCATGTTTTAGGAATATCAATTAATAAATATCATAGTATATCTAGCATATAAAATAAAAAATGGGGTTTCAACTGCTCAGTAACAAATCCGTCATAACAGCTGGATTGGTTGAATGTATCTGAAACAGTTAACAAATTATAGACAAATGAAATAATTAGAAGGATCATGAATTATGGTGGATGTTAATTATATTGATTGGACTTAATGAACCATGTATATATAAAGGACAGTTGTAATCAACATGGAAACCAGTGGAATAATCCTGCTGATTGTTAGAAATGTATATAGTTCACACCAGTGTTTGTTTGTTTTTTTAATATCGTCCATTTCTCCTTTAGTGAAAGTTTCACATATAGTGGCGTGCTAAGGCAGTGAGTTTGTGGCACCCAGCCATAAAAATAAGAAGTCCTGGGGGAAAAAGAAAATGAAATAAATGTTCCAAATTGGGTTTTTTTCAGGAAAGAATTGAAAAAAAAATGGAGTGTAAATTGTAATTTTACAATGAAAAATAATTTGTTCATGACATGGTTTTCAAATATATAACATGAAGACCTTCATGAAAGACTTCTGAGACTCTATGTAAAGTCTATGCAAGTTAACTCACCTGAAGACAACCAGGTTGTAAGCTCGTTTCAGCAGGGCCCTCCTCACCTCTTGTCTCTGTATGTCAATCTGTTATATTTCATGCTACTTGTTATGTCTTTTCTACCCATTGTTACAGCGCTACAGAATTTGATGGTTGCTATATAAAACAATAAATAATAATAATAATAACCAAATCCTGGAATACAAATACGGAGAATGCAATTCTCAAATAACAGCAATATGCATTTCTGCCTGTAGGGGCGCTGCAGGGAAAACGGCCGGGCTCTATCTTGTTGGTATACAGAAGTTGATTGTTTTTGTCCCGTCTCTCTCTTATCTTTATAAAATTTATCTGAATGATTCCTATTAATGTTCTCCTACCATCACAGTGTAATGTTTACCTATAATCCCAGTCTGCCCAGTAAACTGGGTTTTTGTTTCCTTTTTCCTCCTCTCAGTAAAATGGTGAGGTCAACATTCTTGTATATTGTTGAAATGCACTTAACATATACAGACCTTGTTCCATTTATAACAAAGTTTTAACAAGCAAATTGAGTGTATTATTTAGCGAACAAGCTGTACTTTTACCTTTTTTTCCATGGCTTAAACATTTCTGGAAAGCTTTTATCTCTACCCAGGTGCCCACTAACCAGCAGGGTCATGGGATCCCACGCATTATGTGATCCCACGAGTCTATGGTGGCAGCTCACATGGAGATTGCAAGTGAAAACAGGGCCCAACTAGTAGGAAGAGAGACCTATGTGAGATGCATGTTGAGAGAGGGATAGAGTATGTCTGTATGTTTAAGTGTATGGTGTATGTTTAAGTGTGTATGTCTGTATGTTTAAGTGTATGGTGTTTAAGTGAGTGTATGTGTTAGTGTGGGGTATCAAAAAGAGTTTGTGTGTTAGTAAGCGTGTTTTAGTTGGGAGAGGCGCTAAGGAAATATTGCAGCCAAGAGCCACTAACCCAATGCCCATGTTTGATTACACAAGACTTTTGCAATCTCTATTTTCCCACAAAAAATGTTCTCCACGGTCGCTACCCTACCTATGCTGTATGTTGTTGGCACTCTACTACCTACATAGCTGCTACGCAAAGGGTTAAATACCTATGACTGGAAGCTTGCTGGCGCCTAATAACATGCTTTTAATAGTATCTTCACTCTCTATATTATGCATATAAAGGTGCAGATGAAGGGAAAGTTGGAGGCTGCACCACCTTTCCCAATTTTTATGGCACGATTTCCGTTTTTACAGTAACCTTGTAAAACTATATTTGCAGGTGGTTTTGTGACCCTGGTCAATTCAGTGTAAATGACTCCTGAAAGAGAATCCTAGAGATTTATTTGACCCCTTTTGCTAATGCAATACTTTTGTGTTTAATTCCCTGATTGGCCCGGCAAATGACTACAATTAGTTATTTGAAATAATGATGTTAATTGTTCACGCTGCCATAACATTTTACCGTTATACATTAAGTGCTACAATATTTTGCCTGCGCTACTTTTTTGCAGTGATGGTAATTAATTTATATCTACTGTAAGCGAAAACTGAAATACTGGAATATCTGTATTATTAGATTACATTTTCCCTTAGTAAAGTGATTTCTTTTTATATGCAAACTGCAGGTCATCCGGCTTAATTATGATAATTATGAGGACCGCTTAGATTGATTTTATCTATGGTATTGATCGGGATATCTAATAAAATTGAAGAATTAAAATTACGAAGCCGTTACAACTCATTATGTTCATACAATTTATCTTTTTCATGTTAAAAGTTAAAATATATATATTATAATGTTTTAAATGCGTTGCCTCTCTCCCGTCGAGACAACAATATTTCTATTTAAATGAATATGTGTAACACATAGCAGATGTATATATAAATTCAGTTTGTATGCGTATACTAATGTATATGGAGCAATGTTTTTATGCAAATGATAAACTAAATATAGACAGTATACATATTACAATACACATTACAATTCCTCTGCAACAGGCTACAATGTTAAAACCACACATTCTGGGAACTTTCTGGCTTCGGCTACTTGGAGCCCCCTTGTAGGATGCTGGTAGGAGGTCCAGCTGACGTTGCATGCTCATTGTGGTGTCCACAGGTGAGTCCCCAGGAATGACGACAGCACATTTAATTCCAAGGCCTTGTATTTTGATTGATTACTAAGATTGCACCTCTAGAGGCAAAGAGCTTTGCTCCTTCTACTTACCTCCAAGACCAAACAGGCCATTGGTAGGGCATCATACTTCCCGATACTGCCTTGTTTGCACACCAATGCCTTTGCAGAACTCAAGAATTTTTAAACAATTTTCGGAGACATTTTTATTTAGATCGATGCCTATATTATACAATGTAATTCGTGGCAATTTCCTATTCTATTTGGTCTCAATGCACAGCCCATGCTCAATGGGTTGGATTTTATGAAGGAATTGTGATGCTGACTACAAGAAAGTACATGCTTTATGTCTCCTACAGCAAAAGATGAAATTACTTTGTAAATACCATATTTTATATTTTTATATATGAAATGGCTGGCAGCAACTCTAGGTCAGATTAGAAACGCTTAAGTGTCTAGTTTTTCCTCCCCTTGTGTGGTATATGTAATACCACGTTGCGCAATTGTGTTATACATTTTTGCCAGTTGTTCTGATATGAATGGGACAGTCTTGGTAGGCGTTTTGTGACACTTGCCAATAGTCTTGTCCCATGTCACAACAGTTCGCCTGTACATGCAAAGTGCCTATTTTACAGTGAAACATGGTTCTCACGTGTCCAGTGGAGAGGCCTTGATTAGGTGGGACATAATGTGATGCCAACGATTAATATGAAACGGGTGTGATATCATGGAAGAATGTAGAGGAGTTCTTTTTTTTTGCTTTATTTTGCAACAATTATGTTTTATTTGTATTGACATGGAAAAAATTGTTAGGTGTGAGAAATAGGGGCCATTTTTGCATAAAGAGGTCTCTCAGAGAACCGTGCCACCAGTCACGACACACCAGCCAGAATGCAAGAGAACCCGATTTATTAGGACTAGGCAAACTTTATAAAGCCGCTGCCGGGGAAGGGGAAATTGACAAACACGGGAAACAGAAAAAAGATTAACATAATCACAAAGTCAAGGGTTTATGCAGATAACATCGACACCACTAATCACAAATTCAATTAAAATGTAACTCCTGCAAGATTAATATAAAATTGCAGTTTCAATACTTTTCCTACAATGGAGGTCCAGCATCCTTTACACTACATTAACAAATTATTATTTACACAGCAATAAGATGTATAATGCAGACGTAAACGTCAACTGTCACCATCACAACTTTCAGTGTAATTTGTTTATCAAAACTATCTATATCTTCTGATAGTTGGTTGTCAATCAGTAAAATTGTTTTGCCAATATCTACTTTGGAAGTTAAAGTCATGGAAGCTATTGATATGGTATCTTGTCCAGATGCTCTCTCTTTTCTACTCACTCCACCTTTGTAAAGGCTCCCTGAACCAATCAACAACAATCAGGAACTTAACAATGTCCTAGAGATAACCGGAAGAAGAATAATGAAGAAGGTCCTGCGAACAGTACGTTTGAAGATCTTAATCTAGAAATTAAAGTAAACGATGCATATAAAAGAGAATTGGAACACTATTATGTAGGATTATTCATTGTATGTTAGAAAATACAGGATCTAGGAAAAATTACATTTTCTTTAATAGTGGTGATTATTTTTTTCCCTAGAACATGGTCATTTTCTTTTGAAATTTGGTTCATTCTAGCAATAATGTTACAACTTCGAAAGAACTTCAATTTGACCTAGAATGTAGATATTGAATAAGTTTTGTCTCCAACATATCTTCAGCCCGGGTTCCACAGACTTCGTAATAGGCATCCATAGGATAGATAATAGTATATGGCGTGTTACATTGGGTTTTGTCTCCAACATATCTTCACCCGTGTTCCACAGAGTTCGTAATAGGCATCTATAGGATAGATAATAGTATATGGCGTGTTACATTGGGTTTCTGTGAAAGCTACGCAGTTAACAGCATTGCATTCTTACTAATGGCAAATCTATAATAAGATTTTCCTCACAGCACTTTTATGTACATGTACTGAGTAATATCCGTTCATAGGGTAGTCAATTCTTGGCATCAGATCAATGATGTATTATGTTACTTCCTGCTGCAGTTTATATATTAACTCTACAGTCGACGTGTACCCTTAGTTTCAAAGACACAAGTTACTCTACAATTTCAATTCTGGATTTTAACGTTGTGTCCCCTGAACTTGCTTTGTTTGTGGAGACAGAAATATAGTTTTATTTTATTGTTTTGTGCTGTTAGGTAGGATTCACTTGTATGGTTTTGTTTATTTTTTATCCTGGTACTTTGAAAGGTTTTTTTTTTCTCTCTGCATCTGAAACATGTGTTACAGCTTTCCTAAGCTCTCCATGTGTGTTCGTTTTCTAGGAATGCTTCTTTTAAATATGGTTTGACCTCACTTAACACAGGGGTAAGTTGTGAGTTATAGTATTGGAATTCACAGCATGCTTTGTACATATTACAGCAGATTCATTTATGTATTAATCTGCAAGCATGAAATAATACATATTCCTATTCTACAACATCATGTCTATCATATATGATTTGATGAGAACAAGAAGTGCTGGTACCCTAATAAGACTTTGAAAGTTCTGTATAATTCCATGTTTTGCGGGGTTGATTAAAAAGCCATTAAATCAACTTTTTGCTGACACATACATTGGTTTCTTAGGTTGTTTGTAATTTGATATATCATTTAAAATGTTTTCTTACAACTTTTTTGTCTAGTTTACCCGTCTCTCTTTTCTGCCTTGCTGCGGTTTCAGTTATCCATGACCTCATGGTTTAAATAATCACCCTGGTTCTTCTCATCCGTGTCCAGTGTGATGCCCCAGTACAACCTTTAAAACTATGTCCAATGTCTGGCTACTGCATATTAGTTTGGCTAACTTCTGCCACTTTCTCCTGTAGCTCTGTTTAATGGATCATCCGAGTGGTCTCCGATAAACAGATATGTTTCTTCTGTAAGTTTAGAGGAGTCACCAAATTGCAGCACAAATCCATACAGTTATTAATTTATTTTTATATGCACACTTTACATAGGTAGAAAAAGACGAAGCAAATGTCAGGGCATTATTTCATGTTTAAATGATCCTAGTAATGGTCCTAACACTGGATTTCCATGTGACCTTGGATGCTAGACTCTCTACTTGTTGATCTGGCTACTGGACACCACCTCCACCTTCCATGATCTCCCCAACTGACCCTGCTTCTCCAATCTGGCCGATTACGGTGCCCCAGGTGGTTGCCTTAAGACCAGCCTTTATATCTCCAGTAATTGAAGGATATAAAGATATAAAGGGAGTTTCCCCTCGAACCTTCTCTTCTTCTCTTCATCCTTTCAAAGACTACCTGACCCAATCAACACAATTCAGCAACTATTATTGCTTTCTTATTTGTATTCACCATCACGCTGATTTATTATGAACTTTAAAGTATAACATTTGCTACAAATATAAAAAAAGGTTAAACTATGGAGAAGTATTGAATTTCTGACTGACAGTTCTGACTTTTTATTAAAAATACGTATTATTCAGTATTAATATTAGAGTATAAAGAAATAAATGCCTTTTTATTACTTTGAAGTACAACTATGAAATGATTCATTATTCCTGCAGTAAGCGGTTATCTGTCAACAGCTATAAGAAAATTGAATGTGATCCTCTGGCTCCCTCTTTCTAGTGCTAATGATTTATCATTGCTTGGATCTTAGAGTATCAAGTGTAACATAATATACCATATTTATCATAGTATAAAGTGCACTGGCTTAAAAGCGTTTTGACAATACAAATGATAATGCTGAGTATTCATTACAAGTTTTAACCTCACAATTCACTTGGTAACCAAGGCTCACACATTATATATTGAGCAATTAATAAACCTCTGGTTGTCCTTTTGTATTATTTCAGGCTGCTACAGAATTTATCCCTAATTGTTCAACAAAGTCTAAACAAAAACAATAATTAGAGAAATAAACAAGGCAAGGCAAGAGGGCAAAACGGTTAACACAAAGCTGACAATGAAATATCTTAATGATAGAATTAGGACTCTTAAATGGCGTGGACAATTTTAAAGCATACAATTACAGCCAAATGTGATTAATAATCATTAAGATTCCAAAAGAGGATTTGAGGAAGTGAGCAGAATTCTGAATGTTCTCCATGATGTAACATGACCTTTAACGATGTCTTTGAAAACTAGAGCAGGGACGAACTACTCCAGCCCTCGAGGGCAAGTGGACAGTGGACCAGTGGGCAAGAAAAGCACATACCTATTTTTGCTGTAATGTGCAGTTCCAGGCTGCATTAACACGATTGCACTCCGAGGGTTTATAAAAACGTAGGACATAGCTATGGTTCACCATATGTCAAAGTGCCAGACCCACTTTTCTCTCCAGCCTGGCCCTTTCGAGGACCACAATTTTTTTCTATCACAGCTTGAACACTGAAGTTGGAATTCAAAATTCATGAAACTACTTGTTTTTAGGTAATATTATACAGCATAACTGCCTTGTGGTCAGCATACCTGGGAACTTGTGGGCATACCCCAAGCATACCCAGAGCCTACCCTTGCTGGATGCGGCCAGGGCTACCCACTGATGTCATTTAAAGGGAAAATGTCAAGCTTTGGGTGTTGGCCTGGAGCACCAGAGAAGCAGGCCAAACATAGAGAGTTCCCTTGTATGGTGGTCATTCCCAGCACTGGAGTTGTGCAGCCTTGAGCTAGAGCTTACTGGATGGGCAGTTGTCAACTTTACCATCTCTGATACAGAATATCCATTTTTTTGTTATATATTTAATAGACTGGGAGTTTAGAGATTACTAGAACCTTTCTACTGACTGACTTCATTGCTTTGTGCACTATTGTTACGGCACTGTGCTCAGTAACAGAACCCCCGAGGAAAGTTAGTTGTCAACCAGGGACCAGACTGCAATGTAGGCCACCGCAGCAGTGTAAAGAACAAACCGGGTCAGGATTCCAGAAAACAGCAAGGTCAGGACAAGTCGGGTCAAGGTACCAGAGAGCAGCCTGGTCAGGACAAGCCTGGTAAGGATACCAGAAAGCAAGTAATGTCAAAACAAGCCGTGTCAGGATACCAGAAAGCAAACAGGTCAAAGGCAAGTGCAGTAAAAAAACCTAGAAAACTGGACAGAACACTACTGGAGCGATCTCAGGAAGTGCAAAGGCTGCAGACTTTTTGATGATGTCACGAACATTATTTAGAGGAGGAAGCAGTAGGTGCTGTCTGCCTAGCAGCCGAGGGGGGAATGCAGCCACATGACTTCTGGATCTCAGGTAAGTCCTGACAAGTGAACACTATAGTTTATGACATGGCTTTTGGAAGTCATTGATTCTTCTGAAACCTTTAGTCAATGTCCATCACAAAGCCTGGAGGTGCATACCTCTAGCAAGGGGCAACCACGTCTACATTGTACTGATTTGAAGACTCATTTCATATCCTTTTGTGTGTGTGTGTGTATTTTACAAGGAGTTTAGGTAAAACATGCATTGTGGCTATGCTGGTTTTATGAACTTTCTATGTTGTCCCTATCGGTAAATATGGGACAGGATTGCTAAAGCTATATTCGAGGGCCATTTAGATGGGTTTGTATTTTGACAGATACCCAGGCCAGGGCAGAGCCCCTTTACTCCCTCTCCCCCTCAGCCGCTCCTTCCGCAGCTGGCATCTTCTCTGCATTAAAAGGCACTATGCACCTTGTAAGACATGGAGGGCTGGGATATGATATCCCGATGCTCTGTGTCTTAAAGATGCTCAGCTAATTTTAATGCAGTCTGTTGAGGATGTGCTGAACTGGCACAACCTCCATAGTATAAATGGTCCAGTTGAGGAGAACCGATATCTCCCCTGTAACCGGCCAATTGAGAAGCACCACACCAGGCCTGGACACCGAGAGGGTGATCTGCCCACCATTTTTGCAGCAGGGGAGAGCTGCCCTAGGCCTAGGATTTATCACTGGATATGCTTCTGCAAGAAAAGCTGAACTCACCCTGCATAATTCAAAGGGAAAGTCAAATAATTCTAAACAAATTCTACCATATTAACAACGCATTATCCAACTCAGCCTTCCTTGAAGATGAAACTCACCGTTTTATAATGCATAGTGAAATGCTCAGTTCACTTTAAAACTGCCCAATTATATTTTATAGCATTAAACCGATAATTTACAACAGTTTTCCTGGCAACCTTCTGGCTGTCTACAGAACAGCTGTAGCCCAAGAAGTAAGCAGCTGGACCTGAACACTATATGAACAAATGACATGCACTCTAAAAAGAATACATCATTACTCAAGATTTTTAGTTTTTTTTTTTCATAAGGTGATATAAAAGCCAGCATTTTTTCTAAGATGATCTACTAACTATTGTAATATTGTGTGGAAATATATATGTGATATCACCCATTGTCCCACATGCAAATAAGCCTTCTTGGCCATTTGCCAGACTCAGTCTATTACATATTTTTTTAATAATAATGCAACAAATGACAATGACAATGACAAATTACAAAATGAAGCATTTGCCCAGAAATCTTTGAGATTGTAACCATGTGATCTGTAAACCAATATAAGTATAGGGTCCACTTTTCTTAAGATGTTAAGGTGTTATGACTATTATACTACTATGTGTGCAAAGCAGGCAAACAAATGGTGCCCTATACCATACATCTCTGCCTAATAGGCACTGGGGCATCATGAGGATCCTGTGTGTCTATTTTGTTAGTTGAAAAACAACACCAAATCAAAACTGAGATTGTATTTATTTCAACTCTAGTTTCAATTTTCAGCCCACAAAATCACGTTTCTGCAGTATTAATATGTCAGAAAACATCTGGATTCATTCTAAGCCCTTCAACATTGCAAATGGTCTTCTCCATTCCTAGCACCAGTTGACAGTGTTAAGCTTGGCAACAAATTACCTTCACTGTCCCAATAATTATGGAACCTCATATGACCACATATGTTCCCTGCAGATGGTAGAAGAAATAGTCTACACATCAAATTGATGGGCTCTCTTACTGAGAAACAGTCTGGTAAATCTGCTGGAGAGAATAAATACAGGGTTTACCACAGTCATCTTCTTGGTACAACTAATTTTAACTGTTAACCAGCAAACTATCACTTCTTCAGGTTCATCTCAACCTGCAGTTCAACGTCACCATGATAGTCTTGCTAGCGAGCAATATGTTTTACAACTTAATGAACATTAATATTCTTTAACTATGCTCAATAATTCTTTCAATCCTGTTACCACTATTTATAATCTGATGCTTTCGGGATCTAATGTGAACTTCATTCGTTGCCTGAACACAAGCAATTGACATAATAGCTGCTTTTGGCCATAAAATCATGTTTTTATTAGTAATTTACGTGTAGCGTGTTGTTGTTATAATTTAATTGATTATTTCGCAAAAACTTTAATATTCTTAAAAATGCTAACTTATCTAATGTATGAAAGTATCAAAAGTACGCCAACTCCACTGGACATTTAAAAAAAAAGTTTATAAAATAATTCTAGTAAAAAATATAGAACCATTTAATAAACAGTATTAGTGAAAACATGAACTGTCGCCATCATAGCTTGTATATTAACAAAATGAATTTATGAAAACTATAGCTTTGGCTTAATTAGATATTTTGTTTGCCTCGTAGAAGCTGAGGCTGATGGCAGCCCGTAACAGAGCCAGTATTATTTAATCAATGCCCTGTCTTAATGTATTCCCCTTCTCCTCATCCCAAACATAAAAAAATGCTATCTGGACCATTCAAAAGCAATCAGCAACTTAACAATCAAGAGAGGTGCAGATCATGAATCCATGCTGCATCCATGTTTTAAACATAATGCTCTCATGTTATATATATAATTACATTGATTTATATAATGTCATCGTATTCTGCAGCATGGTACAATCAGTAAACTGGACATAACAAGTAGTGCATCACATAAAAGTTTTGACTTACATAAACAAAAGGTAGCATATTTGTATCTCCATCATGTGGGTTTACTTGATGTACAGAACAGTAAAATAAAAGATTTAGGAAATGACATTCACTTTAAGGAGAGAGAATAAAATATGTCAAACTGACAGATTCTAGGAGATAAAAGTACTAAGAGCAACTGAAAACAATTGAATAAAGTGCATGGAAAATGTTGGTCACAAAACATTTAGCTATACTGGATTTACTATCATATAATATAATATGTAAATATATTGCAATCTGTCCGTTTATATACTAGATATTTATATATATTGTGACAAACCCTGTAGCGTGAGGGCCATACATGTCACATTTAGGGATCCTAAGCACAGTCCTCTAGGGCAATCAGAGTGGGAATACCTTCAACTGTACGATGCTGGCCCAGACTGACCAGCCTAATCACCCACTACCTCAACCTCCCAGCCAGACCCAGCTAAGCCAGGCTCTGGAAAACCTCCCCCAGACAGCACACACAGGTCCAGGCAGGTATCGCCTCACTTGGCTCAGGGATGGTCTTCTTGTTCAGGGCCTCTCCTTGCCCTGGGAGCTCAGGGAAACTCCCTCTTCCCCCAACAGTCTCTCTGAGTATCAGGCTCCACTATATGGACAAAAGTATTGAATTCAGAGTTTGGGCTGGGCCTGGTGAAAGGAAATATTAATGCTTCAGCATATCCACACATTTTGGACAATGCTATGCTTCTAACTTTGTTGGAACAGTTTGGGGAAGACCCTTTTCTATTCCAGAATGACTGTACCCCAGTGCACAAAGTAAGGCCCATAAGTGGAAAGCCTTTCTAGAAGAGTGGAAGCTGTTACAACTGCAAAGGGGGGGGGCAACTTCATATTAATGTCTATGTTTTTAGAATGTCATCTAAGTCCCTGTTGGTGTAATGGTGTCAGTTTGTAATATACAAATATAAAAACAAAGAATTTGATGCCAGAAAAGAATGATTCAGTCCATCTAGTCTGACCACTTCACTGATGTAGAGACTCAGACCTTATTTAGTCCTTGGACTTGTCTTAGATTTAGGGAAGCCTTATGCCTATCCCTATTGCCTATCCCTCACTGTATTGTGCTTTACCACTTTTAATAGGAGGTGTAATGCTCAGCGTACCAAAGAAGACAGGGCAGGATACTGTGTCCTAAAAGAGAGAGCACGTTGATCCCGGAGATTTTTTCACCCTCCAACTGGTTACCCCTCGGTTTGAGCCTTTTGGTTTCTAGAGGCCTTGGGACTTGTGAGAATCTTCTGAAAACTGAGGACACGTTCATGAAAAGCACAAGCAGGATAACCAGAAAAAAGCCATTATCAGGAAACTGGTAGTCAGGATAGTCGAATAACAGAGCCAGAGTCAGAGAACAAAGTAGTCAAGGTCAAGCTCGGGTATGACCTTAGGACAGAGTTTGCTGGTTCTAGGGCTTTACATAGGAATCCCTGTAAGGTCTTGGCTCCGAATTTGGATTTGGCACCAGGGGTGAAGGGGTGTTGTTAGAGGCTAGGCTGAGGCGCTGTTATGCCACTCTTTAGTATCGTGCATCTGCGCATGAAATGAGGGAGCTGGGGCAGTGGCAGCAGAACCGGGGTGAAGATCACAAGTAGGAGGCCGGCCCTCATGACCCAACCAGTAAGTAAGTGACCAGAACAGAGTTAGGAGGCCGGCGTCGAGTGACAGGAGCCTGTTCCATTTATCTTTCACCCACTAACATAAAGTTATGTACATGGATATAATTAAATATGCACGGCTTTGAATAGGTGCATATAACCAAAATGTATGCATTTCACAAAGGATATTATCTCTTATATAAATTACTTATATATGTTTTATTTCAAATATATTGCACAATTATGGACATTTGATTTTGTATCAAATGCAGAATTACTTATGTTTACAAATGAATCATGACAATTAGGTAAACTGTATACAGTATAACAAAAAAGACCTCCCGTAGACCTCTATTGAATATTGTGGTCTTTTTTGAAATACTAGTAACACAGCTTAGTTCTCTCCTTAATCTTATCAGTTCTCTCCATGGAGAAGGTCATGGGTCAGTAGCCACTTCTACAAACAATGGCTATTTGAATCCAAACAAACTCCAGCCTTGCCTACTAAGCAGCTGCTCCTAGACAATTCCCAATTTGTAGTCACTCATTACTTATTCCTGCAATCTCCAGTTGCAATAAAAGCATCTCTTTCAATAGCACTCAGACTAAACAGAAAGGCTTCAATGACTGAGCAAGATTTACATGTATTTGTGGACATCTGAGTCAACTCAAGTCCACTGGATAATGCATTTTGAGGAAATTTTAAGAACGTATGTTTTTTTAATCATTTTAATATTTTCTTTCATAAATTATAATGGGGTAAGGAATGTGTAAATTATTTTATCTCCTGACCTACTGAGATTACAATTTCATTTTAGAAATTAATTCCAAGGATAAAGTGACAAAAAAACCCAAAACAC
>VKOC01000005.1:43370626-43380911 GCA_009364415.1 Spea multiplicata
TATCTTTTAGCTACAGGTTGGTACTATATGAATGCTATGTGCTGTACATACTACTATACATTCTCCAAAGATATGATCTCAACATGGCGCAGAACCACTCAGACACATACTGAGAAACAGAAAGCAAAAATGTATCTTCAGGCAAATAGAACAAGGTACCTTGATATCTAAGCAGAAAAATGTGTGCTTTATTAATCATATTTGCACAAGCTATCATGTAAATTCATCTCTGATTTAGTTTAAATTCATTTTGTTCAGCAAAGTAAAGTTGGATTAACCTCAGGGTCCAAGCAGAACTATGGATTCATTGTTTCAGTCTGGACAGAAGCCAGATCACATTATAAGCTTTCGATTAATGAAAGAAAAAAATACTGGATCTGAAGTAGACATATGGAGAGTGATCTTAACCCCTTACTTTTCCAGTACTGAAGCTGAAATAGAATTCATTTTGAAAGCTTTCACATGTTATACTTACGCTTTCAACAAGCAGTTGGCATTTAACCTGTGCAATGTGTTACCAATAATTTAGTAAAACACTATACACTCTGTCTGAACAGTTCATGCTGATTAGGTGAGTGTAAGGACACTCATTCCATTTTCTGCAGCACAGAAATAAAAGATGAAGGTAAAACGTAAATTAATTTCATTACCAATGCAAAGCAAGAGCAATCCCAATACAAAGTGCGGTGCTTGGAACTATCATCGCAAATATCTTCTAGACGACAATGTCCATAAAGCACTTTGCTCCAGTTTTGCCTTGATAGCCATTCAAAAGCTGCTTATTATTAATATCATTTATTCATATACCAAGGTATAATGGGGTATATAAACAGCAGGCCTGGACATCTGGCAGAATGGGCAAATGCCTGGCGGCTGGAAAAAAATGTAACGTGCGGCTGCGTAAATCCAGCCGCCTTAAAGTGCCAGGGCTGTCCCGTCTTGGCCATTGACCCTGACAGAGAGTAACTAATATCACCAGCGACTGAAAGTGTAAAGGGTCACATTGTAATATAAAGATACTTTATTTAATGTTCTACAAGTGTGTTGTATAGATTTTTTACCTTTATAGAAGGGATCTTGTGTTCCAACAATAAGAAAGATGCCTAGGGAAGCCACAAGCTCAGGTGACAGGAATGCGGCATTGTGGACCTCAATGTTATACTAGAAAATATGAGAGAACACAATTGCAGGTATTTGTTCATTAGGCCATAATTAAGAGGAACTGCAGGGCCTGCCCTACAATGGAGACGAGTGGTGCAATTGCCCCAGGCGGCACTTTTGAAGGGGCAGCACTTTGCCGCCCCAAGCGCTTTTTTTTAAACGCTTACCCGCTCGTCGCCCCTCTCTCCTCTGCGGCGAGTCTCCCTGTTCGGTCTTGGTGCCGGCTTATAATGCTGACCGCCAGAAGTGACGTCAATTTCCGGTGCTCAGCACCGTGGCAGAGCAGGGAGACTCGCCGCAGGACTGTTTCAAGGTAAGTACAAAGGGGGTTAGGGTAGATAATGGCGTCGGCAAAGTTTAAACTTCGCCCCAGGCGGCATTAAGTCTTGGGCCGGCCCTGAGGACCTGGAAGCATCTTCTCCTGCAAAGCTCTGTGTGTCTGAATAATCACACCTGAGACACTACTTTAGATGTAGAAATTATAATTGCTTTGGGTTATTATATGTACTTTGTGTATTTTTCCTGATGTAAGGGGATTGAATTATATATATATATAATATATATATTATATATATATGAGAGATATAATGTAAATATAATATTTCATATGAATTCCAAGGTTAGAAGATCTAAGCATCAATATATCAGGTGCATTAGAGGTAAATGGCACATTTCTACAACAGAATTCTGGGAAACTTGGTATTACGGAATATTGTATAACATTTAATCTGGGTACAATTGGATCTTTGCCTGATGATGGTGATGATTTGAAAGTAGGACGGGCGGTTTCTAAATGACAAGGGCACAGCTGATATATGATAAGGTAATAATTGACAAATTACTCTCATTAGGACTTTTCCTGTCAGCCGAGACAAGAGGTTTGGTGTGCTTCTTCTGACAGGTAGAGCTATTTTGTGCTCCCTCTATAGCTCTTTGATTCAACTTGGAATGCTGGAGCTGGAACCGTTTCATAAACTCTGGAATGAATCCAATGAAAATGTTGAAAATGTGTGATAATCATATTTAAATTTGAAGGCAATGGCTTGCTACTTCTAGCAGGAACAAGAAAATCACTAAATATGACACAAAGAGAGATAGTTTCTATACATCATATCCTTTATGCCGTTTCTGTTAATATTTTATTCTCTGTTACTGCATAACTGACTACTAACAGCTAAAAAAGCTCAAAATATTACCTCATATAGCAACGTCTGACAAAAATAGCTTATTGTGTGAACTGACGGTAATAACGGAGGACAATAGTATTTGATAAGGTCTTGAACCTTTGTGGGTAACGGATGAGGCAAACATTTCAGGGGATGTGATTATGGTAATGTTGGTTAAAGATTATTATATTTACAAACGGCTACAGAATTCCCAACAGAAATTATTTGAATGTTTGAATAATTTTTCATTTTTAATGCTAAGTATTTAATAATGCAAGAGTTATTATGAAAAAGAGATAACAAAGAAAGGGAATCAATATAAAATGTATCACTGTTAATTCTTGAAATGAAATTATAGTTTATAGCATTATTTTTGAAAAATCCAGAATTTAATCAGATTGTATATTTTGATTCTGCACGATAATACATATATGGTTCCTCCTGGCTATTTTTTTTTATAATCTTTAGCAATTTTTTTAACAATATTTTTGGTATTTTAAAAATGGTAAGTACATTTATAGCAATGATACCTATGTTTTTATTTTATTTTTTTCCAAATTAATATATATCTATCTCTTTATTGTTACATAAACATTAAATATGATAAGTTGTACCACAAGATGCATTTCCCAAATGCAAAATCTGTTGTAAGGTTGAAGTCATACATCCAGCTGAACACATAAATGGCTTTGTACCCTTCTTGACTGGAGTTATTTTATGAGAAATCTGATAGGAATAACTAATTCAAATATATTTACACATGTTTTATATATTTTATTACACTAATAACTCAAAGTAAAATCAAATCTAATAAACCGTTCACTATATCTGCTACAAAGTGTAAGAATGTTACTTTGCTCATTAACCTAACACACACTCAGACACTCACACTTACACACACACATAAAGACACTAACAAACACGCACACAGACACTCACCGATAACACAAACAGGCAGATGCTAATACAACTAGCTATTCAACGCTAACACACAGTGACACAAACAGACACTCAAACTAACATTCCAAATACTCAAGCTAACACACATTCACACTAACACAACCAGACACACTAACACAACCAGACACTTAACACTAACACACTTGTAAACACAGTCATATAGATCCAGACACCCATACTAAAACAACAAGACAAAAACACACACACTCAGGCACTCAATAACATGGCCAGACACTTACACTAAGACAACTAGACATTCAACAGAATCAACACTAACAAGCACACATGCACCCCCAACACTCACACTAATGTGCGCTCACACTAACACAACCAATCACACTAACATAACTAGATGCACTAACACAGATGCACATAGACACTCACACAAACATAACTCTCACACTAACTTACACACCCAGACACACATGCGTAGATACCCATACACACACAAAGCCAGACACATACACACAAAGCCAGACACACACATATGTAATCATGAGGTAACTTACTACTTTATCCCTACTTGTGAAGCATGCTGCAGACTTTCTCTGGATTCGCCCATATAACTTTTACTTTATATATTTCAACACAACTTGAAATACTTTTGTATTGGGGATATGGTTAGACGACATATATTTATCTCATGAATACAAGAATTAGGAATATATAGTAGAAATTATATTAATTTATAAAATATTTTTTTTTTTAATACACTTTTTTAAGTCGTATTGGGTACTGGAAACATTTTCCTATTTAGTTTTAGTATTAATTCTGCTCTAATTTAATCGAATTAATCATTAATCTGATATTAATCTGACAAAATATTTCCTCTGTGGTTCCATGGATGGTTTTTATTCTTCATGACACCTTATGTGTGGCTGGTGCAGACTGTACTATTTACTATTCTCTTGAATCTGTGGACTTAATAATTAGAATAAAACACCCCAGCCTTTTCCCCCCATTAAATACATATTATAAAGCCAAGTAAGCATGGACTCCATTGCAGTTTACTACATGCAAATTGATGCAGGCATTCTTTAGTTATTCCAGTTCTTCTGTTTCAGTAACTCCTCCGCTATTACCTGTGCTGAATACAGAAAGCGGACCGTGGTACGGGTCTAGCACATGTACAGCAAACTTGGCAGAAGCCTCTAGAGTTTCTGTTGAGGGGGCTCAACGAAATAGCTGTTGTGGGTCTTTATGGTAAACCAGGGTCCAGGACAGCTGCCCCTTTTCTCCCATGTTAAAGACGGCCCATGATACATATTTAACTCCTCCATAGGAGTGCATTTTGGTTTGCTTGGTCAATGTGTAACTGCGCCATTTACAAGAGAGATCTTTGATGTCTCCAACCTTTCCATGGATCAGTAGGGCACCAGGGAGCCTAATAGGGTAATATGCACCTAGTTTTGTAAAAATAAAAACATTTAATAATGTCTATAATTTATGTGAACCTAATATTTGAACTATTAACAACTTCATAGTCTATGGTATTTTGCTTTCTGGGAAAGTTTGAACTGTATATGCTTATGTTATTTTACATTTAATATGGAATCATAATCATACTAAAATAGCATTAATATAGATTTACAGATGCATGATAGCATTGATAATATTTATTATGCACTATTACAGCAACGGTATTAAATTTGGTATATTTAATAATTAAAACAAATGTATAGATAAGTAGAAATCTAAGAAGCACAGCATCTTCGCATTTTCCTTGTAGGACATAAAAGTTGGATATATTGAAACTTTACTTTTACACAAACCATGGGAAATTCAAAGTGAAGCTCTGGTAATATAAAACTTTAAAATATTGCAGTATAGGATCGTTATATTTCGTCACTAAGAAAACATGAAGGGAAGATTAATAAATGTATACGTAAAGATGAAATCGAAAACTAAAGCCTTTCAAATGATTAACATAACGGTGCATATTTGTATGCAGAATGAACCTTTGTCCATAGCATGTATAAAATTGTGGAGTCTCGGAATGCAAATTGTTAAGATAATCATCTCTCCGTTCCTGCTTCTGGTTTAATGATACCACTGTGCTCACAAAGAGCCCGAGGATACACTCCTTGCTTCAAAAGAAACCTCATTGTGAAATGATCTTTGGTAGTATATTGTATGTCATGGCAATCCATAAAGAATGCAATTTCCCCTAATTGTCATGAGCTGAGAAATATCTTGCACAGAACCATCCCTGTAGAATATGGTCTTAAGCCTCTTTATTAAAGTTGACAGTGTATCCCAATAAAAGTTACAACAATGGCAGAATATTATTTTGTTAGGATTTACAATACCGTCAGGACTCGGTACAGAATGTTTTTTTTTTTTTCGGTACAAAGGGTGTTACTAGGGTTTCTTTGCACTACTGTCATTTGGAATGGAAAAATCATATATTTTTCTGACATTGGTGAGAATATTTTTTTTCTATACATAATGGTGATGGAAGGCAGGCTCATAGGATTACTGGGTAGAACATGATATTTCATAGAAAATGACCTTCATTGATACGCTATAAAATACTTTCACAAATGAATGATTTCTAGTACAGTTGCGCAATACACGTTTTTGCATGTTCTTGTACTGTAACTATGATTAAAAAGAAAATTAAGGTTAATATGAAGGGTTATTATTTAACTCGAAGTGGTGCTGTGTTCTCGTAAGAGCCTATAAGTCAATCTTTTATGTATGCATAAGGCACACCAATTCTTTGTAGTTGCACGGATGAACACTGTATTTGACTAAGCAATAGGAGTGTTAACTTAATGTGGGGGAATTATTATGATGTAAATCCAGTAAACAGGAACCTTACCTATCCCATAACACTTTGGAACACATTTGACCCCATTTAGGTGACAACACTACCTAGGGAAACCTATATGTGTTTTCCTTAGGGCATCTTAAGCTATTCATAGTTACCAAATGTTAAAAGAATGATGCATCATCAAATACATAAACAAAATCAATGGGGTTGATTTAATGCTCCTGACTAAATGTAGTCGTAGTAATAAAATACAGTAAGTTCCCTCTGTATTCCAACGTGCAGAGCAATTGAGGCCTCCTGACTATATGTTACTATATGCAACAAGCATTAACCAACGGTTGCAGCCGTCACTGCGTCTTACCTCTGGGGATTTGGTGATACTTCCACAACCTATATGTTAGACAACATAGTGGGTGTTTTCATCTTCAGTGCATAGCACCCACGCTCATACAAATTAATAGGGGAATAAGCAATGTGTTGGGGTGCGCAAAACAGCATCCGTTAGCAAAATAGGTTAATTATAAAAAGGCACCAAACAAACACCTCAATGCTTGGTTAGTCCAGTGCCCCAATGGAAGTGTTTAGCTGACTACTCTTTACCTGCCTATAGCACCGTTTTCACTTTGTAGTCGCTTGCCTATGGTTTTTGACATCGGGATTGTTTGTTTTCTACGATTCTTGCCCCCTGTCCAGACCTGTGCCTCTGTACCTTTAACCTGAAGTGATTGTCCTGACATTTGGACCATCTGACCATTCTCTTTTCTCAACCACGCATTGGGTTTCAGACCACCCAGGTTAGCACCGTTTACAGAGGGAGTCCATTCCTGCTACAAAGTCAGTAAGCCAACGCCACCAATGAGATGAAGAGAAAGATACAAAACAATATTGGTTACAGAAGTTGGATATGTTCCCAGATTTATTCTGGGAACTATTTAATTTGGCCACTTAGAAGAAATTACGGAAATTTTTACAGACATGTACAATAGACATAAAGCATGCAAGACTTCCACCTGAGAACTTTCCAGGCTACCCGAGGGAGCGGCTTTGATGGTGCAAGGCTCGTCATGCACAGGGGTTGGGCTAATCCCCAAAGTCTTTGAAGAAATTTGGTGACTGGTAGGCTAAACATTTGAAGGGAGTTGGCATGGTCAAATGCTGGCTCCTTGAATGGAGAAAGATAAAACTCTGTGTGAAACCTGGAGAGTTTCCAGGTGTATCATATCTTTATGTATGTTAGCTTTAAAAAGGTTATGAGGATTCTGACCTGTAGCCTATGAGAAATTCTATATTGGTCACCACACTGATTTGCAATGTGCCTCAGTAAACATTTACATTTAACAATAAACTGTATTTTTACTTTTTTGTGTTATTGTTGTGTTTCTGTTGATATTGGAATATCCCACTTACAAACACAAGGAGACAGTGAGGTGAATGAATGAGGCAATTAATATTATTCAATTAATAATATGGAAGACACAACAAGTATATGTGTGGCTAAGAGGCATACACAGACTTTTAAATCAATATAAATGGTCTTTCTCCTCAGATACTTCCTCAAAATGGCAGGAGAGGGTGTGCGTGGGCGATGAGGCACATATTTCGAGGAGAAGTGGACCAAAAACAAAGAAAGAAGACAGAAGGAAGGAAGCTGTGGAAAAGGAGATGGAGACACAAAAGCGGTTGGTGAGAGTAAAAAATAAAAATTAATAATTGCAAATGAAAATTCGTAGCGCTCTGCTTCATTTTCATTTGTTTCTTTGAGGGTCACTACTCATTTTCAGACATTCATAGAAAATAATAAAATTGGCAAATTTCATTAAAATTAAAGTTGGTGCAAATCTGAATGCGCAATTACAGTTTGGATAAATCCTACAAACATGGGTATCAACATGGCAAATGTGATACAAATAGGCTTTCATTCTTCCAAGTATATCTGCTAATGTAAATCACACAATATTAAAAAAATCCAGTTTCAATTGATCCTATAAATCCAAGGGATACTTTACGTTATGTAATTTCTGCACCGTCTCCTGGGATAATCTTAATGGAGAAATAGAGCTTTTTCAACACTTGTTTAAGGCTTTTAGTATCAAATTTCAGCTGCAATGTTAAAGTCAGGCAACCACATGGTCTTTCTCTTCTGGTTTAATTTCCCCTTCTTGACACATCTACAGTACTCAGCAAGACTAGCGTATGGTGAATATAAAATGCTGCCTAGTGACCTCTGACTCCTACACATTTTCCAAATTATAGCACTTATTGCTTGCTTTTTACTGATATAACTCTTTTAACCCTTTCATTGTTTAATTACTTGGATCGACGGCAACTCCTTTAACTGAGGGCTCGTATAGTTCTTCCTTGCTGCATAAAAAAAATCACAAGAATCCCCTATTAAAGGAACTATCTGGACACCTTACTCTTGGCTTGATGATCATTAGCATTCCATTGACAAAGACAGATGTCAGCCTGGTTGTTGCTCAGTGCAACAACCGGTGCTGCCTTGTCAGAAAGTGCACAGCATCCAAAAGTACATTGAACAAGTGAAGTTTCTCTCCATTTTTGCCGTGTATGGCCAGGTATATCGAGCAGGCAGATGCATACTAATGGAAGGGATCTGCTGCACAAACAAGAACTACTGCTTCTCAGCGGTTTTACTGATACATCCCTAAAAATGTTCATTTTGCATAATTTTGTTTTTTGTCATGCTAGAAATCACTGGAATTCAGAAGTAGTGATGGACAAAAGCTCACATTTATGTTTTCTCTAAAAGCTTTCTGATATGCTTTTTTGTTCAATCTGTCCTTTTACAGAAGTAAGTGGATGTGTAATGCCCTGGATTAGGTTTATGAGTGTTTTTCTAAAACTAATCTGTTTCAGTAAAAAAAAATATTTTTTCCATTTTGTATCAATTTGAATCTGTTTTGTTCTTCCTTCTCATTTCACCCCATATTCTAGCACTGGCTAGAAACTGAAATTAAATTTCATTTGGATGTGCCCAGCTATGCAAAAATCCATGATGTGCCAGGTCAACATCTACAGTAAGCGAAGGACGAAGTGTATATGGAAGGAGCCATTGGTCTTTGGCACACCTGGTATTTGGGTTTGTCCGTTGGCTAGTCCGGCCTGTGCTCCGCTGGGGCATGCAGGAAAAAAATCTAAGCACTATCGAGGCTTTAAAGCACCCCATTCCACTAAAAATGTAACTAAAATGTATATTGGACTGGGATTAAGCAAATAGAGAGGTGACTTATTTTGATTGGGAACTCAGCTTCCATTGACTTCAATAGGACCAAGAAGCATCCTTAAGTACCAGCCTTCCTTTTGCTACAGAGAAGCAGAAGGAGGAGGGAAATAGAGCAGGACTTACTATAGTATCAAAATAATGCATCCACATACAAGAAATACATTGGAATCCATGCAAAATGGACTCCAACAGGCATGAAACTAGAAGAAACTGAGGGGACCAGACTGTATGTTGCTCTACTCCATATCATACAAGAGGTAAATCCGGTACCATGAGATCATGCTGACCTGGTTTCATTTATAATAAAAAATCATAATCTTATATTGCATGAATATTTATTCAAATACAATTAAGTTTGAAGGCTTAGTCTGATCATATTCAAACTTTAATTGGAAGAAGCTCTGGGAGAGATTGTATAATAAATATATGTACGACTAGAAATGTACATTCATTTGTTTTGTTAAGGAAGAAAGAACCAAAATCTATTATCACATTCAAACTGATTTAAAATATTATGGTATTGAACTTAGAATGAACTGTGTTTATGTTCAAATTAATAATGCTGATAAATGCACAAACATCTGTAGGCATTTTGTAGTGTTGCAGCATATGTTGTAAAAGCTATAAAATTTTCAACAATAGACAAATATCTTATGTTTCTTATTTGGTAGGCTAGGTTCTCAGTCTTGGGGTCAGGACACAACACCGGGTTGGGGGATGTAGACCACTGGGTCGTACCAGATTACGATGGTATATCCATAATTGCTGTTACTGAGATAGCGAAACCTCAATAATGATCAAGTGATTACGGTCTTCCAAAAGGAATTACTGGGCCACACTCCTGGCCTTCCCCATAGGGCAAAATTCACCTACCCTCATCTGTAAGCACACAAATAGGGTGGTGAATTAATGTAATATCACTGTATTGGGCAAAGGAAGTTTATAGAACAATACCTATTTTCCTATATATATATATAT
>VKOC01000005.1:43420092-43531230 GCA_009364415.1 Spea multiplicata
CTGCAGGGGCTAATATTTATATATATTGGCAGCAGGGGCTAATATTTATGTAGAAAAATAAAACAAAGGTGCGCACAGTGTATAAAACAAAATTAGGTTACTAAATTGTTGAGCTGCAAGTCAACCAAAGAAACAAAATCCCACAATTGTTCCAATAAACATAAGAAGATACAATTACCACCAGGTGACTGCTCTTAGTTAAATCCAATCAGTGAAAAAAATATTTTATAAGTAAATGAATACTACCCAATGTAAGAGTCCACTGACTGATTTTTAAATAATTACATATTGAGCTATTTTTTGTTTCTGTTTTTATATTTTTCATGTGAAACTCACACATCGTTCAACACACCTATTAGGTAGTATTCATTTATTTATAAAATATTTTTTTCACTGATTGGATTTAATTAAGCGCAGTCACCTGGTGTTAATTGTATGCTAATACAGGGTCTAATATTAAAGAATGAAAAATAACTGCCAGTTCAGCTGTTATTTTTAAATCATATTTCAATTACGGTCTTTACTTCAAAGAGATAAGTACATATTACGTAGTTAAAAATGCATGTCTAACACACACACACACACATTATATATATAGTATATGTAGCATTTCATAATTGCCCCCCTACTTTGGTCCCTGCCACCGTTCAGAAATATATGGTTTGATGGGGTAAATTAAATTGGCTGGCCTCAAGGATGCCCCAAATAGGACATGGAGGTATTTTAGTGAGTCTTAGTGGTATATTAGTGTCTGAGTGGTTATGTTAGTGTCTGGGTAAATTTGGGTGTCTATCTGAGTATGTTTGTCTGTCTGTCTAGGTTTGGACATATGTGTGTATATTAGTTTGTTTGTATGTTGATATGTCTTTGGGTGTGTACGTCTCAGAAGGTTACTGTATGTGCTCATGTGACTCCGCCCCATGGGCAGGGCACAAAGGGGTGGGGCTAAGGGGGACATTAAAACAAGGTTTTGCCTAGCATATGCATTTGTGCTTCACTTATATCTATCTAAAATAAAAAATGGCTATGGAAGGGAGTATGGCAAGAGAGAGGACATGTATTTCAATGTGTGCATGCATGATTGTGTATCTGATCATTCAAGTACAATCAGGAATTCAGACAATGCCGGTTCATTTATCATTGAGCGTTAAGCCGAGTAGGCCTGGGCTGCTGGTCAACAAA
Organism: Spea multiplicata; assembly: GCA_009364415.1. Classification (NCBI taxonomy): domain Eukaryota; kingdom Metazoa; phylum Chordata; class Amphibia; order Anura; family Pelobatidae; genus Spea; species Spea multiplicata. The sequence goes on from VKOC01000005.1 coordinate 43,421,275, forward strand.
GGAGCAGATCAGCAGCCACCTCTATGCTACATAACATTTTTTTTACTCAAACTCTTTTGGGCTGTCTACATACCATATAGCTCAAAGGGTTAAATAAGAGGTAAGAAATGTTAAGCCCATTCAAGCTTTAGTGTAAACAGAATAGGTAGCTCGACAATATAGAGGATAGGACCAAATGAGAACTGGTATTGAGATGAGGTTGTGTACCCTGTACAACCTAAAGCAAATGAGTATAAAGACTATTACTGTTCTCTAATGAGGTCCCTGAATGGCATGTTAGAATACAGCTGGTGTTGTTGTGTGTGTGGTGATATAGTATGTTTAAAAGTATCCAATCAGTAGAACTGTGTGCAGTGGTTTAGAAACATAGATACATTTATTAAAACAAATACAAAAAATAAATACAAAAAATAGGGTCAGCTAAAATAACCTTCCTATACGATAGGGTATCTCGTTATGATAAAAATTGAAAAAATAAGTATAAAATGGGGAAAAAAACTGGTTATTGAAATGACACAACATAGGTAGTTGATTACCGCATCAAGAGATAATGTTTTTCTCATGTGAAATATGTACAAATTTCATATAGTTGGTTTCTAGAAATATATCAGAGGCCGAGCAGATGACACAATAGTACTGCTGTTTGTTATATAAAGTACCTCAAGTATAGTCCTCTGTGGAAAAAGAGTATATCATATTATTCACTTATCAGTGTTCGGTGTGTCTTCTGTGAAGACTTCCTTAGCGATCCTTTCTATGAAAATGTTTTTAGATACCGTGTGTCTTTGTGATTTTTCAGGAGAATTAAATATGGTGCTGTGAACCTCTCACCGATCTTCTTATGCTGTGTTCTGCGGAGCTCTCACACTTACCCTGTTGTCAGGAACCACTTTTTCGCTGCCTGAACCATGACTTTTTCATACCTGTGGCATTTAAATCTGCTACCAATAGTGGCCACCCTCTACCCTCTGAAAATCTCTGTACGAATGGAAGTTATAAATAAAAATAAAAAATATAAAAAATAAGATATATAAAATAATATCAAAATGAGATCATGAATATTAATAATAATAATAATGAAAGGCATAAATTAAATATACAAAAAAAATGAAATGAAATATGCATAAAAAAGGGGGAAAACATTTGTAGGAGAGGGTAGGCCCTCGTGCGGGGGGAGTCAATCAGCCTGGCTCATGATTCACCGTGCGACAATGTGGGGGCCTGTCTCTCATCACATACGTTCTGCATTGAGTCCCTTTGGGGCTATTGTGTCCATCTGGAAAGTAAGTTTAGATTCAGCTCTTGACATTTTGGCAATGAAATTACCTCCTCTCCAATCTGGATGTATTGTCTGGAGAGCTGCATATGTGGTACCTCTAATGTGACAATTATGGTGTTCTTTATAGTGTGCTGATAAAGTGTGTTTTTCAAAACCTCTTTTGATGTTGTAAAAATGTTCAGCTATATGTTTTTTTAGGGTTCTTGATCTACGTCCCACGTATTGTTTGGCACATGGGCATTGAATGATATATAATAATGTTTTTGCTACTACAAGTAAGTGATTCTCTGATAGTGTACTCTGTGCTGTTGGAATAGGATACTATAGTTTCTGTTTTTTAGTGATTTTGCAGTTGCTACATTGTGTGCATCTATGGAAGCCCTTGGATCTCGAAATAGATGACTGGTGTTATATTGTGTGTCTTTAGTGAGTTTGGTTGTGGGAGCGATCTTCAAACCTAAGTTTGGAGTTTTTGTGAAAACAATGGGAGCTTGTGAAGGAAGTGATGGACCTATTATTTTGTCGGTTTGTAGTAGGTGCCAATGTTTATTTATTATTTTCTTGATTTGGCGGTGTGCTGTGTTAAAGGGTAGGACTAATTTGGCTGTTTGCTCTATATTTTCTTTTGTTTGTTGTTGTGGTTTGTCTATGAAAAAGGTTTCTCGGTTTTGTTGTTTAACTTTATTGTAAGAGTGTTTGAGTAGTTGTTTGGGCTAGTTTCGCTAACCTTTTTACGGCCTTTTGGGAGGAACAGACCATATCCCCCCACCTAGGCGCAAACCTGGTCCTCTGGAAAAGATATATCGATGACATCATTATCATTTGGAAAGACACAACACAATCACTGCAAACTTTCATAGATCAACTCAATCATAATACCTATAACCTCCAGTTTACCCCCAATATTAGCACAGAACAAATCGAATTTCTAAACCTTAACATAAAAGTACTCAGTGACAAATTTATTTGCAACACTTACCACAAACCAACAGCAAAAAACAGTTACATCAGGTTTGATAGCTGCCATCTACCACAATGGCTCACAAACATTCCATATGGACAATACAGACGGATCAGACGCAACTGCACAGATATACACCAATTTGACCAAGAAGCCCAGTCTCTAACCAAACAATTCCAACACGAGATACCCTATCTTATAGGAAGGTTATTTTATGCAATTTATTTTAGAGTCTAGCTGCAAGGGCCCTGTAGCGGACCCTATTTTTTGTATTTATTTTTTGTATTTGTTTTAATAGATGTATCTATGTTTCTAAACCACTGCACACAGTTCTACTGATTGGATACTATATCACCACACACACAACAACACCAGCTGTATTCTAACATGCCATTCAGGGACCTCATTAGGGAACAGTAATAGTCTTTATACCCATTCAAGCTTTACTTTACATTCTGTCTGTATTAATATACAAGTTACCTTTATGTCTATATCATCCATGCTCACGTGTGTCCTCACTGTAGGATCTGGCTATTTGTTCTAGCATTTTTATGTCCTCTTCCAATTTTATCCAAGCTGTTTCTTTTAAAATCCTTTAGCCATTACAGTTTATTTTCATCCTGGAAACAATGCCATTTAAGAAGCCCTTCTTAGTAAAAAGTAAGTTAATATACTTTCAGGAAAGTATCTCCAGGACTGTATGCAAGATGTTTCTGACAAGATGGTGGCGCCCATTAAAAAATAAACAAGTTCCCAAGAGGGTCTCTTCATACCCTCATGAGAACTCTGAGCTCTCCCCTGCGGGCTGAACACAGATACTGCAACTTAATGGAGCCCTACTTACTAATCACTACTAACCTCCTTTTCGGGAGAGGCACATCTGACCTCAATGAATGTAGAAAGTGACCACATCTTGGGAGATTCAGCGGAGGCTCCTACTGTATCAGCCAACAAACAACTTCAGGGTTCCTTAGTAAATGTTCTAGATTTTTCTATATTTAATACCAATAATGCAGTATCCCAAGATTTAAGCAATAATTAATTGGTTAATCATGATGTTTAAACCTAATTTAATAAATAAAGAAAGACCTTATGTTCCCTCTCAAATAATCAGGACATAGTTATTACAAAATCAGAGAAGGGGGGTATGATGGTTATTGAAAAGAGAGAGGCTTTTCAGCTGGAAGCTCTCAGGGCGAGCCTTTGGGGTGTGCGAGCTGTGCAGCCAATCATCCACCATCAAGGCTATCTTTAATGTGTGGCAAAAGGGGCAGCTGCCACACAGTGTGTGTGTGTAACCTCCATTTTCTTGGCCAGGGGATGCAGGAACACAGAAGGCGTGGGAGCGGCACACCGAAAGCTGCAGTTGGTGAGGTAAGGGAGTAAAGACTCTCTGGAGAAGGGTGGGAAATATGAATGAGTAAGATAATTAATCAATAAATGTGTGGCAAAATTATGCGATTGAGTGAAAGAATAAATTAATTAACGTATAGATGATTGTGTGTTGTAAATGAGCGAGAGAATGAATTAATGTATGGATAAATTGTGTGAATGAGCGAGATAATTAATTAATGTGTGGATGAATTGTGTGAGTAAGCGAGAGAATGAATGAATCATGTGGATGAATTGTGTGTTGTGAATTAGTGAGATAATGAATGTCTGCATGAATTGCTTGAATAATTTGTCAGAATGCATCGATTAATATGTGTAAATGATGTGTGTGGATGAGTAAGAGAAAAAATGAATAAATGTGTGTATGAATTGTGTGAATGAGTGAGAAAATAAATTAATACATTTGTGGTTGAAACTGTGAATTAATGACTTAATGTGTGGATGAGTGAGAGAATGATTTGTAAGAATGGGTTAATGTATATGCAAATTATTTGTGTCAATTGAGAGAATGAATGAATGTATGTATGGATGAATTGTGTGAATGAGTGAGAATGAATGAATTAATGTGAGGACAAATTGTGCGAATGAGTGAGAGAATGAATAAATGTGTGGATGAATTGTGTGAATTAATTAATGTGCGGATGAATTTGTGAATTAATAGGATAATTAATGATTGTGTGAATGAGAGAGTTAACGAGTGAGTGATGGATTGCAGAGGTGTTTGTATGTATCATGTATCATAGATGTATAAGTGATTTGGGGAAAGGCAAAGCTCGCACAAGCAGGGTGTTTGCGCCTTGGGGACCAAGATGGCACATGCAGTGTGTTTATAGGACAAAGATGGCACAGGGCAGGCTGTTTGAGGACAACAAATGTTTAAAACTGGGCAGTTTGGAGACAAAGATGGCTCAGGCTGGGCCGTTTGCGGACAAGGTTGGCTCAGGCTGGGCTGTTTTGGGACAAATATGGCAAGTCCTATGTGTGTAATCTGGGTGCTGATTTGGTTCTATGTGGGCAATGTGGAACCCAGGGCTGGCTTTTCGGGTGTGCAACTTGTGATCTGCGCCTGTAATTAAAGGGGTTTTGCATCTATATCTTTAATGCTGAGCAATCACACTCCTATCATGCCCAGGTTCTAGCATGTACTGGTTGCCTGGGTATGATAGGAGTGTGATCCCTGTTAACAATCATATATTATTGTATATATGTTAATATTGTTATTGACTTTTCCAATTTTGGCGTGTTACTTACTTTAAATAAAAGTATGATTAACACACCAAAATTGGACATCAATATATATATATATATAATTGCTAAGAGTAATCACGCTCCTATCATGCCCAGGTAGCCAGTACATGCTAGAACCTGGGCAAGATAGGAATGTGATTACAGGGATAACATGTCATGCTATCACACACACTCATTCACAAACATTAATTCATTCATTCATATACTCACTCATTCCCTTAATCACGCATACTTGCTCATATACCCTCCCCCACCCCCTTACCTGAACTACAGATCTCTCACTCGCCGACTTCTGCAGGGGCCCTGCTGCTTCCCTCTGTGTTGCTGTGCGAACAACTTCTCTTGTCCCCTCCAAGGAAGCGAGCAAAGTCATGTGATGCGCATTCATGTGACTCTGCTGGGTTCCTGGTTCTCCTGGCACACTGCGACCAATGAACAGGTAAGCAGCCTTGCATATGATTATTTTTGTCCGTTTTTTTTCCGGCATTTTGCAGATAACGCCTTTTTCGGCCGATATATTTCGGCCACTGATATATCAGTGCATCCGTAATATATATATATATATACATACACACACACACACACATAGAGTGTATATGTAGCGTTTTATTATTGGCCCCTCTACTTTGGTGCCTGTCCCCCCATGTGCCCCCTAAATATGAAAGCTGGAGATGCCACTCCGTCTGCAGGAACCTCAAAGTCCTTGTTGAGTATTAAAGTTTTCAGTGATTTACAAATCCATAGAAAATTCCAGGAGAGGTTCTCTAAAAAAACTAATTTTATCCCCCAGTGAGATGTTCTGCCCCTCCATTGTCACAAATGACTAGCACTTAGTATCAAACATGTACTTTAAACATACATCTGTTTAGACTGGCAGAAAGTATCCTATCATGTCCTCAAGATGACCCAAACCCAGCATAGAACACCATCATCCTAAATTCCATATCAATAATGGTCACTGAGGCTGAACCCTGATTTATTTATGGCAGAGCTCTTGTATGTAGAAGGTGTGGGTCAGTTTGTGTGCCTTAAGAGGGTCAGCTGTAGGCTGCAAAACACATCTGGCTTTCTTAACCCTTCCAATGCCAAACCTTTGCACAATACAGGATATGTTCTATCTCATAAAATGTGGATAAGCTATGGGGGGCTAAATTTGCTCCCTCATACACCAACCTATATTTAGGTTGGTGGGAAGCCTCCCACATTTTTGGAGATACAAACATCTTCGGTTCTTATATTTTTCTGTATTATTGCTATATTGATGATCTTATACGTATTTGGCAGGGACAAAATGATTTAATTTCTGAGTTTGTTAATGTTTTAAAATTCAAGTTAATTGAATCTTAGATTTTCATTTATCCCACGATGTCAGTGGGGCCACCCGCCAACGTCACCAAGGCCACCAACCGATGTCAGTAGGCAGTTTGCCACTCAGATCTGTCTCCAGGGATTAGCACCGTCCAATGTGTATCCGGGGACTTCACCGATGTTTAGGAGGAGACACTTCCCGCTATATGGGAGGGTTACAGTGATGCAGGCCCATGCAGGAGTTTAATAAAAACAAAATGTATTGTGGGACATAGCCCTATATATTTTTTTTTAAATGTTTTTCTTTTCTCAGGGATATATTATACCCAGAATAAATACATAAATAAATCTTTTGTAATAACTAAATATGTACAAATACTCAGGAAAGTTCCAATAGAGTATAAAAAATGGTGTGTACAAAGTTCCTGAAGTATAAATGATCAAAAATTCCTCGACGCGTTTCGCCAACATGGCTTCCTCAGAGGAACTTATATCAAAGGTAGCTTCCGGTGCTCCGTCATGGAAGCAGCAGCAGAAATTTTCTACAAGCATCACCAAGACATCCCCGGCTGCCCCTAATAGACACCAGGGAATATGTAGAATGGGGGTCAAGTCTCGGGTGCATTGGTAGGTCGGGGAGGGCAGAGTGGCACGTCTAAGGGGCAGAGTGGCACATCTAGGGGGCAGAGTGGCACATCTAGGGGGTAGAGTGGCATATCTGGGAAGAAGAGTGTCATATCTGTGGGGCATAAAGTATATCTGAGGGGAGGAGTGGCATATCAGGGGGGCAGAGTTGCATATCTATAAGTAAGGTGCATTATGAATTGAGGGGGGACCTTAAAATGGCTGTTGGTTTTCCAATTTTCTGTTTGTATATAACATATTCTGTCACAAGCAGAACTAACTGCATAATAGCTACCAAAAATGTTAAAATACATGTATTCCTGTTCACCTTGCATGAAATAGAGTTCTACACAAGCCCTTATCTTTTTATAAAAATATATAATTTTATTATACAGAAAAACAATCAAGTTATAAAAACATGTACAATATCTCATAATATAGACAACAGAGGTTTTCAAGAGATTCATCAGAGCATGTGAAGGAGTTACGGTAGCATATATATAAAGTGCCTCAAGTGCATGTAAACAGAAAATCAATTGTAAAGTGCTTAGTCATTTCAGTACTATTTACTTATAACTCACCATGTTAATCAAATAAATATTTATTGGACTTATCACATTATCAGTAGAAACATAGACAATCCAAATAATCAAAGAAAAAGTCCTCAGAATGTCAAAAATGCTTACCCATGTTTAACCTCCACTTCCCCTACGCAACCCCTTGAAAAAGGAGAACCGAAAAGGCATAGGGGACGTGGGTGGCCCCATGACCACACCTCCTGCACTGTGATTGGTTACTCCTTGTTCTAGCCCTTTCCTAATTGGTGCCAGTTAAAGTGTTTAAGCTAATGTATTTATGTATTGTTCACCCTGTTCTTATCAAGTTGGTGTTTGGTGTACAATAAAGGAGATTCTTACTTGTTGAAGCCTAATACCATGTCTGTGATTTTGGGACAAGGCACTTCATCGTGGAGTGTAACTACTTGGTTACTGGAAGTCTGGAGTATACAGGGGGGACCATTGAAGATTGCTGGAACTATTGACGACAGAGACCATGCATCTCTACAGGGTCCGTCACACTGGTGTATCTCCTTGTACATTGGTCCAGAGGATTTTTTATCTGTTAAAGGTTACAGCACTACCCAGGAATTACAAATACCATGGCTGAAGCGTATCGTTCGCTGACCGTTGCAGCACTATAGGATCTGCTAAATCAACAGGGACAAGACGCTACAGGAGAAAATGAGTTGCTGGCCGCTCTTGTGGAATTAGACATTGTGGATACGGAATCTACCGGTCCACGTGGTGGAAGACTCCACTCTAACACAAGCAGCCCACTATATCTTGAGGCACCGCTGGATCATGATACGAAATCCCAGCAGGTGCGAACAAGACTGGCCTTCTATGGAGCTAACCCGACTCCTGAAATCGTGAACAGGATCATGGAAGCAGCAGAAAGAGAACGAGATGCGGAACTGGCCGAGTAGACGACCTCCTAGACCAGCTAGCCGGGGCGACCTGTGTTTCTACCTTGGACTTAAGTAGGGCTACTGGCAAATCCCTTAGACGGAAGATGCAATTCCCAAATCAGCATTTGTCACTCCATTTGGCTTATACCAATTTAAAGTTATGCCATTGGGATTGAAGAATGCCCCTGCCACATTCCAGTGGCTGGTAGACCAGAACCATATAGGGAGGTATAAGGCATTTCAGGAGGCAGAGTGGTGTTAAGGGGCATTTAATAGAGCACTCTGCCTCCTGGAATGCCTTATACCTCCCTATATGCCACTCTGCCCCATAATATGCCTTTTAACCCCCTAAATGCCAGACTGGCATATAGGGGTATAAGGCATTTCTGGAGGCAGAGTGCTCTATACAATGCCTTTTAACTCCTTAATGCCACTCTGCCTCCTGAAATGCCTTATACCTCCCTATATGCCATTCTGCCCCATAATATGCCTTTTAACCCCTAAATGCCAGAATGGGAATGGGATATAGGGATATAAGGCATTTCTGGAGGCAGAGTGGCACATAGGGGGTCAAAAGGTATACCATGGGGCACAGTGGCATATAGAGGGTTAAAAGGCATATCATGGGCCACAGTGCCATATTGGAGTGGCAAGCTTGGGGGCAGATGTGCGTAACTGGGGGACAGGTTGGAAAATACAAGGAAATAAAAACAAAAAAAATATTTTTCTCAATCATAGCTTTTATTTAAAAAAATAGTTTACATGAATTAACATTTACTGGTAAAACTTTTTTCCTTTGGGGTCGTCTTATTCAGGCTTTTTCTTTTTTTTTTCTAAGTTAATATTCAGATTTTGGGGGGTCGTCTTATAATCAGGGTCATCTTATAATCGAGCAAATACGGTAAATCCACATGAGGTCCTTTCCCTTCGCCGACAGAGCAGGTAACAAGAAAACCAAAGGAGTAACTGAGAAGGATGTTCTTCACGGTAAGAGCTGTAAATGTTGTGCTACCTACAGACATAGTCAATGCAAGGACTGAGGAGTCTTTTAGGAATACATTGGATTGCTTTTTCGATAAAAGGATAAACATAAAACAAACAAAAATAGAAAGTGATGGCAGATAAGAACCATTCAGCCCATCTAGCCTGCCCAACCTCTGAATATTTTCTTTAGTCCGTGGACTTATTTAATATCTTAGACTTATGCCTATCCAAGTAAACTCCTTTACTGTATTAACCTCTACCACTTCTGCTGGGAGGCTATTCATTTCTTAATCATTTCTGAAGAGCTTCTCCCTTGCTACTGTTTAGTTTTTCTCAAAATTCTGAAGTATTATTGAATAAGATAGCAGAGGTTAGGAAGCAATGCGAGGGAACAGTGAAATACGTTTTAAATTCTGGTATATATTAAGTAATCAAAATGCATTAAAACATCATTAATCATAATTATACGTTAGCATTTAACATTACTGTTTTTTTATATTTATAAACATAGAAACTGTATGACGGCAGATAAGAACCATCAAGTGTGTCTATCTCCCCATCTGTAATGATTCAGACTTTAATCAGTCCTTCTTTTAACAATATTTGCCAAAAATAACGCAAAAACATTTCAACATTTCTCCTAGCGGTTTGTTATTCTGAGATCTGAGGAACCAGAGCCTTTTATGTTTTGTCCCTGTAATTAAAGCAGGAGAGAGTGTCACTTAACTTCTGTTTTTGGAACACTGGTTATTTTTTATTTTTTTGCAGAATTCCAGCGCTGTGGTCTTCTTCATGCAATTGTAATCTGTTATTGTCCACCAAAATGCCTTTGTCTGCTATGGCTTTTCCAAGGAATTTCAACACTTTAGGATCGCTCATCCATTTCTATAATTGTTTATGATTTACATTTGGTTTCTTCACGCCAGAAACTGTACTCAGAACTATCAATATACATTTGAGGCTTAGAGAACACAACAATTCAATTCTGGTTGTTCTTGTCTTATGTTCAAGTTATAGACCATTTCTGAACTGTACTAATCTCTACCACATCTGCTGAAAGGCTGCTTCACTCATCTACCACCATATCAGCAAAGTAATCATTTATTTCATAATTTTGACTCTAAGATTAAACTCCAAAGGTAAATAAAATGTTGTTGTGAACACCAGTCAACATCACTTTTACCTACTAGACATTTGGTATGAATAGAAATCCTTGTGTCATGAAGCATTCACATGTAACATCTAAGGGGTGAAATTCGCTCTCTAACATCTAATCCGCTTTAGTGCGCAATTATTTTCTCTAAATATTCTCCTTTATCATAACTTTACTAAAAAAAAACAAAAAAAAACAATATGTGATACAGTTTTAATCACGATTTTCATTGAATAAAAAGAAATACTATGAAGGGAGGAGACACGGGGAGAACAGACGTACAGAAAATTGATGTGCCATAATGTGAAACTAATTAATATAGAAAGTGATGTCCTAATGCATAATAATGCACATGCCTTAAGGATTTAGTAACTGTCTCTTCTAGGAAATCTGTATTGGCAGGAAAACCATACGTCATGACATTTTCATTGTGTCTTGTATGGGTTGCATTCAATGGCTCTTTTCTCTATACCTCGGAGAAATGGTTTGTTTTTTTGCGTTGATTCCTTCTCTCCGCATTACAGGCATGGTAGTGACAGGTTCCTGTGCACAGAACATAGTTTTCACATGTGTCATTTATGTACATAAGTAAGATATTGGGTATGATCACACAAAGGCCCTCCTTGGGACCTAAGTCCATCTTTTCTTCTGCCCTTCCATGATGTCGCTCTTTTGATGGAGCTTGGAATATTTTATGGGTAGGAGAGCAGAAATGTTTTAAAGATTAATTGTATAAAAACTGCATATTATTAATAAATAACATATTATTAGTACCTTATACACTTAGATTAACAGGTATAACTACCTGTCATATTAAACGTCTTGTACAAGCCTGCCTCACTACCCACACATTTACCCACACCAGATCGGAGAAATGGGGGAGAGGCTGTACCCATAGTGCGGGCCAAGGCTCCTCTCTGAGAATTAGTCCCAATAAGTCTACTGGCCAGCATGGTACATATATAACTCCATGCACAAAACCTTCCTATATCTTAAACACAGTAATTCAGTTGTTACTATGCCAGAAAACAAGCAGAGCTGTGGAAACACAGAGGAGGTAGGAAGACATTGGGGGGAGTGTGACAGAAAGTGAGTGAATGGCAACAAATATAGTTTCCATATTAAAAAAAACCTTCAGAAATTCGTTGGAACCAAAATGTCAGGGAACAAAATTAGTTGTCCAAAAACATATGGACCCAAAATGCAATAAAAAATTAGTCCCAATCGTTGTTGTTCCATGTGCACAAGTCTACTGGCCAGTATGGTATATACATACCCCATGCACAAAACCTTCCTATATCTTAAACAAAGCAATTCACTTGATTCTACGCCTTTTTAGTGTGTAACCTCAACAGGTTCTTTGAATATTTAAAACCCGTCGAATCAACCAGTCTAAAGTAAACAAAATGGCTTGGTGCAAAACAACATATAAGTATTAAAGAAATGGTCTTAGATGCTGATTTTTAGTGAGGTCATCACAGGCTGACAACGTGCTTCCTTTCCAGGGGGGAAAAAACATGGACATTTATAAAGGACATCTTTCTCTGAAAGAGATTCATGTTTGGCTCTTGATAAACATCTAAGCTTAGTGCACACAGGACTATAGTGTGCAAGCTGGGTACCTGATTCAGTCCAGTTGCCCAAAATCGAGCGACCTGGTACCTTTTGTTTTTCTACAGATGACCGAGAAGGGGAGGAAGAGGGAAATGGTGTAAAAATATCACAAGTTAATAGTATAATTTAACAGTAAGTGAGAAACATGTGATGTTGGTATAAAAATGATATTGTTTTGAATGAATGGAAATCACTGTATAAGAAACGAGACACCATGCAGCCACTGCCGACAGTTTCTAAGGCAATAATCAGTTGATTATTTTCGAAACGTACTTGTACCTGCCAGCTATGTACGGCTAATTACACTTCTTATACCTAGTCTGGGAGAACCTGTGGCTTTCAAGAAGAATAAAACTAAATGCATAATCACCAGAATTAAAATAGCAATAAGAATTTGAAAGCTTTAGACCTCAGGTATTTATGTTCTCACAAAAGCTGTGATATACTTGATGACGCAAAAAAAAATATAGCCTTGAATACCATTTTTTTGGTCTGCCCTTGGATTTTGTCCATGGGTTCTTTTTATTCTTCATTTTTCTGGGTGCTTTTTATTCTTCATACATACATTTAAAACATACAGTTTGATGGCAGATACGAACTATTCGGCCCATCTAGTCTGTTTTTCCTGGCGTAAGACTTTTTCCTGATGTAAGAATAATCTTAATCAGTTCTTGGTCCCATGTATTTTTAAATTCCCTTAAATGTGAGATTAGTTTAGAACAGGGGTGTCCAACCTGCGGCCCTCCAGCTGCTGCAGGACTACATCTCCCATTCTCCTCAGCCTGCCCCTTAGCTGAAAGAGTATTGTGGGAGACGTAGTCCTGCAGCAGCAGGTTGGACATCCCTGGTTTAGAATATACCCCTCTATTCATGCTGACATTACGGTTCATAACAAAGGGCTGATTAATGTTTTGAGTCTTTACTGCAGAAAATGGGGCAGTAACTTTTATAAAGTTCATAAAATGTTTATGATAATGACCCTGGCAGTATAGTGAAGGCAGGCGCTATACCTTCTGCTGATTATGTTATATTTACAGGGAATTAAGTTGAAATGGTTACACTCAATGAGCCGACGTGCACTACACTGCAGGTTGCCGTAACATCTTATGGTATGTCACGGTGTAACTGAACACTCCAACCCAGGTGGATTTTTACAATTTTACAAAAAAAATCTATCCATCATAAAATAAATAGGTTAATGCTCTAGTGAAATCGTAGCGAACCAACATATAATACACTCCAATATTGTTCAGCTTACTGTCAGTGCCATCAATCCGACTTAATATACCTGCTGTTAGTACCAGACATTTCACATTTCTTTAAAGATTTTGCATAATGAGATTTCTTAATATGTCCAATTTATTATTCATAACCAATGTTTCCATGTTAGGTTTTCACTTTTAGTCTACCATTTTTAGGCCGGATAACCTAAGGCAAAAACAATTTAATTGAGAGAAAATATGGCACAACCTACCCAAATTCACAACAACGTGAAGTATTATTATTATTATGCAGGTTTAGGCCACAGCTTTTGATCAGTGAGACCAATCAATAATCGACCAGGTTACAATAATTATGTATTAAAAATAAAATGTTTGCATTTTTATTCATATAATTTTTCTTTACCTTGTCTGACCCCTCCCTCTGTGACAGCTGTCACTTATGGGAGCGAAACATTAGGTGGCTGTCATAATGATCAGATCAGTCCCATTGGTCAGAAGTGATCTGATCATCATCAGCCCACTCCTGATGGGTTCTGAAGCAGTCTAACTATCTGACAGAAATTGACCTGGAAAAACCATTGGCAGCAGGTCACTGAGGCTGAAGTCTTTTTTTTACTCTTTGAATGCTGGTGTTCCATAGTAAAATATGTGTTTGTGTTTTTCTCTGCACACATTGTACTTAAAGTATGAATTTACAGTTCCATGTATGTGTCACTTCCAAATTGTGTTCAGCAGCATCTCCTGAGTACAGTGATAGCACCCATGCATATGTGTGTTGGGTTGTTTGGGGGCTCAAAAGCCACATTTGGGAAGTGTGCATTTTTCAGTTTGGAATTTTGACATCTAGCCATCATGCTCCTATTACCTTTTTGGAACATCTCTGAAGCTGGCCAATTCAGTTTAGCCCATCAAGGCATATGATTTTGAAAGCTAGAAACCTCAGGATATTTCAAATGGTGGTATTTTACTTATGGGGTTCTTACATATAGTACTGCGAGCTACTGTATCAAAACAATACTTACATATATAGTACCCTTAAGGGGAATATTAGGTGTCAACCAATCTTGGCACTGGTTCCCAGATGATCTGGGCAACGTAAAGGGTCGAGATGGCTATCCTTTCTCTCCTATACTTGTAAGGCCTGAGTATACCCAGTCTCGCTCTCACAGAGCTTATACACTTTTACGGCATACCTGCATGGAAGGAATATACAGCTTGAATCCCAATCTTCCTTTATACTTCATCAGAGATTCATGCACACAGATATTAATTCCAGGTGTATAAGCCTCTGCAAACCTGGCAGCGAGGTAGGTAATCATTTTATACAGCCTGTCAAACTTGGTCTGCTCCCTAGGGGGCACAGGCTATTGTCGCTAAAATGCATGAAATAAAGGATCATTTCTTACCTTTGCCTAGTCATAGAGGTGATGCCACAAATTGGAGTCAACATTTGGATAGCTGGCTACACACTCCTCAGCAGCACAGCCATGACTACCTGTGGCAGGGGACCCTTAGGCCAAAGATACATCATCCGACGTATCTGTGAACTGACCAACATCTCACAGTGAGTATACACCTCCTCAGCGCTATACCTGCGCTACATCATACTAAAAAAGTTTATTGAAAAATTAACCCCTAACAGTTAAAACAAAAAAGCAAAAGACAAAAAAAAAAAGAACAGTGTTAGATTTTTCCAGATCTTTTCTGGCAGCAGAGCTCCGTCATATTTTTTGGCATAGTTTGGGTGTTGCTGAATGCATTGTATATGCTACAGAATATGATGCAGCTACATAAAGAGATAAATAATAATAATAGCAGGACTGTCACAACAATTGTCATGAAGGGGTTAAGGTAGTCCTTCAGGGATGAAGGAGGAATAATTCTTCTATATCCCAAACGCCTCATATGTTTTAAGAGCACCAGTATTTCTGTATGATTCATTTTAAAGGCAGTAATTTAGGAAGCCAGAAGCATTTTTTTGGCTAGTTCACCCAGAGCTTTGTTTTTTCTGGACCTTTAGCCGCCAAAGTAAACATCCATGAACAGAGTTGGCAAGTGATAAAAGTAGCAGGATGGATTCTAACGATACCAAAGGATTTGGAGATGGCATCCTCCCTCACATTAAGTGCTTCCCAGCAGTGAGAAGAAGGGGATGTCTTATATCAAAACAAATTGGCATTCAAAGTATCCCACGTTATTAACTGGTCTAGATTACGTATCTACTGCATATAGTGCCATCATATTCCGCAGCGCTGTACAATGGCGTGACAAGTTGTGTTTCGCATAATGTTGGCTTACAAAACCAAAATGTAAGCAGAGCTCATTCCTCACCTGTGGAGTTAAACTTGGGGTAACCCACAAAAGGGAGACATACAGGAGAGTTGTGTTTCAGCTCCTCAATGTATGTATTCAGTATGACAGATGAGTTTCTGCCCCAGGCCCTGCATAATGCATACTTACATCAGTGAGCTTTCACCCTTTGACTTCAACAACATTATAAAGCTCAGCCACTTGCTGGAGACACTGGCCACAGTGGGCCATTTATAATGAATAGTAAATGAGAGCGGAAACCTCTCCCTTTGCTTTTAGTTTTGCTTTTCCTCAAATTGTTTCATTTTTTTGCTCCATGTAGAAAAGCGCTCCCATTTTTTAGCAGTATGATTACTAAAATTGTTTTAGCATTTCCTCCTTCTAATTAATGTCTACGTGGACAGGTAAACTCATGCAGTACTACCACACTCACAATGCTCATCCAACTATATCAGAACCAGCAGCTATGGTCCCGAACCAGTCGCCAGGTTATAGGAACAGCTGGACATTCCTATTTAGACTGTAAGCTCTATGGGTTAGGGACCTCCTATTGAGGTTTTATTATGGATTTTGTGCCCCAAGGCACCTATTGTATCCCAATCCAAATGTCCTTAGACTTACTTATGAAATGTACGTCCCCTTTCTTACACTGTAAAGTACATCCGCCAGCCCTTCATAACTAAACACATACATCCATTTCTAAGATACGTCAGAAAGAACTGCGTAATGTACATGAAATGCAAGAGCGTGGATCAAATTGGCTAAGCCTGCTGAGGGTGATGGGAGTTGCAGATCAGTAATCGCAGGAAGCCCGCAGATAAACAGAGCCAGTCACGGACTTCACAATCACAACAGGTCCAAACCCTGCCCGCCCACGTGACCCTTCCTGTTCCCGCCCCACACATTACACGTCCGGCCTCTTCCAGCTCTGGGCTCCTTGGTCTGGTTGGCAGCATCGCGCACTGTTTCCCCAGCATCCCAGCATCCTCCAGTGCGCATGTGCGACAGGGAAGCTTTTTTTGCATCAAGCTGCTTTGAGGTAAGTGCAGCTCTGCCTGTGCCTGCTGGTGAGTATATGGAGCGACTTGTTATTGTTTCCCTGTAGGGGGGGGCTTCATTGTATCTCTTTGTTTTGTAAATGGTACCAAGCTGCTTTATGTATATATACTTATATATATATGTGTATGTATATACATATAATCTACTTAGTTAGGAGGAGGCATCACAAATCCTATTCTTCATCTCTCTCTCTGCAAGGACACGCCGGGGCCCTCTAATAGATCTTTCCATAGAGCCGGTTGCCATGGCAAACTGTACCCCTTGAATAAAGTGTCAGTAGCTCCCATTGTTAATGGGTACACGCTGACGGCGACAGCAGCAGATCCATTGGCCCTGTGATCCGTAGCCATACACGTGAGCCCCCAGTTTGGGGTACAGTCAGGGGCCGGAATGTGGCACCCCCTCCTCCCCATCTTTCTGGAGCTTCAGGCAGCGCTGCTGAGGTCACCAGATGAGGAAGAAAGGGGGAGGGGCGAGCAGTGGCCGAAGCCTCAGTACAGAAAGTCCCCTAAACAGCGAGTGCCAGGAGTGATGGGAGCGGACGACATGCTGCTTGCACCCAGACTAAAGGCTCCACGTATTGCTGATGTTAGATGTGATGAACCTCTAGCTGCTGTGTCTTACAACTCCCATCATGCTTAGACATCTAATGCGGTTTGCATGTGATGCCTGGGTTTAACTGACCATAATACAATCCCTGCAGACTATCTGTTCAGGAGAACTCACAGCATGCTCAGTCAGCATCTGCCTTGGAACTCTGAGACAAAATGGATATTTGCATATGGCCAAAATAGCCAAATGGTGACCTGTGATAACTTTTGGCGGCCGAGCTGCTGAGAAGCCCCGCTCTCTGCGTGCTTCTGTTACATACTGGCCCTTCACCAGAGCAAACAGGACAGCCTGGGGTACGGAGAATAACATGTCTACTGAGAAAACATCTCAAAAGTACTTGGGCCGGGTCATGAATAGGCAATAGACTGTTGCACCCCACGGCATGTAGAACGCCCCCTTTTATGTGTAATTCACTTATTCTGCCTCCCACCCCATCAAAAAAAAAAAAAGATACGGAAGTTCCTAATGAATAGAAACAGAACCGAGTAGCAAACAATAGGTGCGTAGATGCGCTTATAGCTCATTTAAGGAAGCATCTGTGACAAGACAGATGTGTACACAGCTGGACCCTGTTCTCACCCCTAAATATACTTTTAGGTAAAAAAGAAAAAAAAGACACACGGCCTGGCGATTGAGAAGCATTGTGTCAATTAAAGGGACAGTTTAATGTCGCTGACAAAGGCATATACTTGAGTACTTTAATGTGCACTTTCTGCGCATACACAGGGGGGGGGGAGAAAGTTATTCAATTATTTATTTATTTATTTACTTTACTGAGCGGGTGGTAGATAAATGGAACAGTCTCCCAGCAGACAAGGTAGATGCTAATACAGTGATGGAATTTAAACATGTTTGATAGGCATAAAGCGATCTCGAATCTAAGACAGGACCAATTACTGACTCAAGTTTGAGTCTCTTTATCAGGAAAAATGGGCAGACTAGGTGGGGCAAAAGGTTGTCTGTCTGTTTCTACATTCACATTTTCCACGTATTTATTTTTACTTAAAATACTTTGTAACGTAAAACATGTTTGTAACAGCAGCTACTATAAGACACCTTCAAGGAATAAGTGAAGCTACAGGTATTCTCCATGTCCTCCCGTGTTTCGTATTTGAAGAAGAACGTAAGATCTTTTCAGAAATAGTAACACATTATTGATATTTGTGTATATTTTGCATTAAAGACTACAGAGGATTTATTTGTTTTTTTGTATTAATAAATAAACAGAGCTGGGATGATTATGGGTGATTTAACAAAATATTAGATAGAAATTGAAGCCATAAATTTAATTACATACTGCAGGGTAGTACTTGGGCTAGCATGTAACTTGTATGTAGAGATTTAATTACATACTGCAGGGTAGTACTTGGGCTAGCATGTAACTTGTAGGTAGAGATGTGCTGTGGACCCCCTGTGCTAAAAATGGGGAGAGAGAGCCGCGTGTGTTTTCCTTTATTTGCTATGAAGACAAGTCGAGTCAACTTGATGCCTTTCAGGGCTAACTGAGTATATTTAGAATGCAAGCTTTTGGGACCTCTCGGGTCTCTTCCTCGGGTGTATTATACAAAATAAAGGTGAAAGGCATCTCCTTAAATATGCATCACATTGGAAAGCATTTTAGATCAGTTCAGTCCAAGTTCTTTGATCAGTCGGCGTGGTGTAATGAGGTGTAGATGGCAGTCTTCTCTCTTCACACTTCTCGCGGGGCCTGGTTGTCTGGAGCTGCGGTTTGCAGGCTGGTCAACAATGTGAGAATTGGAAAGAAATTCTGTATCACGGTTGAGGCTAAATTGAAGCGTTAGGTTCCTCTCCCTCGGGGTATGGGATAGTCCCATTAAGACACTCAGTCCCATATCTCTGAGGCTGTGTCCTTTTTGGCCGTTTCTGGCGTCTCTGCCCTCTTGGTATTGACGTTGGATCCGTGTGAATTGAATTTTTGATGTGATGGTTGGCCTGATTCACCCACGTAGAGGGCCGCTGGACGTTTTGCACACGTGATAAAAGGTATTACAACACTGGATTGTTTTCAGGAGAAGGAACCGTTGATCTCGTGGTATGAATGTAAGTTGGCTTTAGGGACCTGGTCTACATTAGGAATGTGTGTGCAAGTTTTACACATTCTTTGTAGACAGGGTGCCATTTTTTGTGTTTTTGTTCAGGGCACTTCTTACCATCAGTTTTTTTTTTTTTAAGTTTGGGGGGCTGTGGGGGTTGTAGGTGACTACCAGTGGCACACAGGTTCCCATATGATGTTCTTTATACCTCGGCCTTACCAGCTCTCCCCTATTATTTACTATGGAGCATTAAACTGGGGCTCAGCTGGAGGAACGCAAGACCCAACTAGATATAAACACAAAAAAGAAGGCGCCGCTCTCTTTACATTTTATAGCACTGGCTAGGTGCTTTACAGTTGACCTTATGACATAGAACGGGAAATAATATACCTGAAATATATATTAAGCAGAGAGTGGACGTTCCCCTTTACGTTTTACATACTGCACAGTTACTTTATATATGTTATTTAGGTAAGGAATGGGGTTTATACACAGTGTTGCTAAATCTTGCCACGTAAACACGTTTTGGTGATGGTGTTTTGCTCAGCTGCATTTGGATTGTAATGTACGCAGCGTATTGGGGGCCCCCATTATTGTAATCTCTGAAGTGTGAACCAGTTTTATGACGTTAACACTTTCGCTGCCTGAAAACACAATGTTTTTAATGAATGAGCTACTCTGTCTCTATCTTGGAACAAAAAAGTTAAACAGAGTAACGTAGAAACGTTACACAGATCGTTTTAGGGGAGACGCAGAAAAAGATATGAAGTGAGAGTAATATTTATAACAATAACGAGATACTTATAATATATATTATAATATATATGATATATATATATATATATATATAGCGCCAGCACATTCAACGGCGGTCCCTGTGCAAAGGCGTTAACTGTCCCCCCGTAGAAATAATCGTCACTTTGTATGCCTTTCTTTATGAATCCATAGGAAGCAGTTGGTTGTGGCTCCTAGATTTTTAGATTTGGCTCCTAAACTTTTGTATTGATTCCTATGGGTGTATTTCTCCTAAAATTAGTTGCAATGCCGCTAAACCACAGGTCCAGTTTTTCCCCAGTTGGTTTCATTGTGTACCTAAGTATGCTTTTATGGACAGAATGCCAAAAGGTTGCATCTTTTTTTGTCCCAGACGACATCAGATCAAAGGCATTTCATAAACATCAAATCTACCTTTTATACGTTGTGGTATAAAAAAAGATATTATACTATATTATAATATATACTATTTATGTGTTTTAAATCCGCCTGACGTATATACTGTAGGAGCAGCCATCTCAACTTCACGTTCTCAGGATATATGGCCGTCGTGTTCCTTCTCCCCTATGGTTTGGTTATATTTCTTCTCATCGCTACGGAATCTGTGGGCGCTCTAGAGATACTTGGCTCAGGTGGGTGTCTTTGCAGGAGAGAGCTA
Organism: Spea multiplicata; assembly: GCA_009364415.1. Taxonomy (NCBI): domain Eukaryota; kingdom Metazoa; phylum Chordata; class Amphibia; order Anura; family Pelobatidae; genus Spea; species Spea multiplicata. Next base: position 43,441,996 of record VKOC01000005.1, read on the forward strand.
CGGGATTTACTAGATATGCTAATTATGCCTAGGGGGACCCCAACGGTAAGTACACTATTATCTATGACCCCCCCCAGGGCTATAATAATTATAATTAACTACATTTACTTGAAAAACACAATTTGTCTAGATTTTAAGCATGTGAAAAGGGCCGTCTTAACTTAAATCGTTCGTCTTAGTCTGGCAATTCTAGTCTTGTCTGACCCTTTCAATATATGTAATGTATGAAGCGCTGCTATATAAATAAAAGTGAGATCTTGGCCTAAACTAATTAAGTGTGTATATTATATCGGTTTGCAATCGCATATTTCATTAATTCAATTCCAGTGAAATTATAGGGAAATATATATTAAAACGTGTGGCGTCCGTAGCAAAAAAGTAACAGGAATAAAAGGGGTTTCAGAAATATTTGACAAACTTTGCACCCACTTAACGTATTTGGAGCACAGTCTTTTTTCTTCCTTTCTTTTCAGTTCTTTTTATACTGTGTTGTGTGCATAACTTGTTTTTCCTAAGCTGCCAATAGCAGAGAATTCACCAGGACCCCCTCCTACCCGACATGTCCGTAAGTCTTATTTTCATTTGTTAAGCAAATGAAAAAGACATTGTAGCCATGGTAACATTATTCCCTCGTCAGGCGAGCAATCTAAAGTATTCGAAGCTTTAAATATGTTCTGTTTTCATGCTTAATCAGAGACATACAAGCCCTGTCAGTTTGCGTGTCCAGATCTCCCACAATGCAGCAAACACGCAGTAGGTTGCAGTTCATCGCAGGTTATCCTACACGCCATCAACACCACTATGGCTCCTCCAGTAATTACAGGATGTCGCCCCCCCCCCGTTCTCTGCTGCCGCCCATTATCATTAAATGAAGATGGTCCTAATATAAGTAGTTTGAGAATGCATAGGTTTATTGGACCATTTCAATTTATTTTGTAGAAAAATACATTATTCAATACATAAGCAGGCATTGAAAGTTCCATTGTACATATTTTCAACCAATTTATACCAGATCCCTCTTCTTTGAGCAAAAAAATACAAATTAGCAAGCAAAACTGTCATGTGTCAGAAAAAAAAATTAGGACGGGTGAAAAGTCTATGTCAGCCAACGGAAGACAAACTAACAGCAAAGAACATTAGGGTAAGAGGGCAAAAACCGAAGGGCATAGGTACAAATTGCCCCAAAATCCATTTTAAAGGGAAGTCTAAGTATGCGCAATTTGTTTCCGTTTTGCTCTGCCCACAAAAGGGGTGATGTGACCTCATGATGAGGCATTTTACCCTTGGAATGTTCTATTTCCACAGCTTTGTTCCCTAAAAAAAAAAAACCATGGGAATTGGCATTTGAGGAGTATGGTCCGTGGGAGTCTTCTAGCAGATTGTGGACTTTTGGCAAGTATGGTTTCTTTGAGCTGCGGTAAGGTTCTAGATGTCATCTCTGGATGTCCCCTGTTTGCACATCTTCGCATGCAAACTGGTTATGTCGCTGCCAATGACACTACCAAGAAAAGGGCAGTTTCTTGGCCGAATTGTATGTCACATTGTGAAATATACATTACACAGGGCCAACTGATGCACAGTTAAATCTGTGAGATGAATGAAATGTTTCCCTCACCACAACTTGCTGTTTGGAGAATGAACACCACTAATATCTGACACACATGAACAAAATACTTTGCGATTCCTTGTCCCGATATACCAAAACTTCTCTCAAACGTTTCTAACGTTCCACTCCTGGCCCTTTGCCACAGAACGAACAAAGCCCTATACATTCTACTGTTTGTTTAGCTGTCTCGAGGTCCTATAGGTATGAATGTTATACAGATGCTTAATTGTTAACTGTTTTGCATTTCTATTTCAAAGTTGGCAAAAAAGGTTGTTTTGCTAAAAAATAAACACAAAAAAACCCGCAAACATTTACCAGTTGTCCCATTCTTGTTAGGAAGTTGCATAACTGTTTGTCCCAGCACTCGATGGGAGTAAGGGCTTGTCAAAATAAATCGACAACTGTTCCCAAACACACCTCCGCCCTGATCGATTTACTGCCCACCGTGCTCCGTTAACCCCTTAAAGGATACTTGTCACCTAAAGTTGGCGTTTATCAATGAGTGATGGTACTGCTGGCTGCCTGGAGACCAAGGTATTCTAGCAAGGAGCATTCCCGCAACTTCATTGCATGTGACATCCCTAAAGCCAGACCATCACTGGGTTTTGCCTCTCCCATGGATGCCATTTTTGTACATCTTATTGTGGAATCGTAAACATTGACCTTAAGTGAGGCAAGTGTGGCCTGCAGCTCTTTACATGTTAGTCTTGGTTTGTTTTTTGGCCTCCTGGATGAGTCGTTGACGCACTCCTGGAGGAATTTGGGTGCGCCGGCCATTTCTGGAAATGTTCACCGCTGTTCTAGAGCTTCTCCATATCCACGTGTAGATTATGGCTCTCACTGTGGTTAGCAAGAGTTCCAGAGCCTTAAAACTGGCTTTGTGACCCTTTCTAGATTAATAGAAGTCAGTAACTTCGTTTCTTATCTGTTCTGAAGTTTCTTATGATTGCACCATCATGGGCTGCTTTTCAAGACCTTTTAGCCTAGTAAGACAGGTTCTGTTTAATTGATGTTTAGATTCAACAATACTGGCAGCAGTGAAAATGCCTGAGTGTGTCTAGTGACGTTGAACCCAATTATGAACAAAATTGGGTTAATTGCATGATTTAGTATTTATTTTTTTTACATAGGGCCAGGTAGGGTGGACAGCTTTTTTTTTCTTTCTGTACATAAAATCTTCATTTAAATACTGCCTTTTGTGTTATCTTTGTCTAATATTACAATTAGTTTAATGATCTGAAACTTTTAAGATGTGACACATATGCAAGAAAATAGAATAAATCTGAAGGGGGCAAATCTTTTTTCACAGCGCTGTATATAGGGCTCTGTTCCCGTGCTGTTTGTATTGGGCACAGAGAAATGTTTTGAGCTTTTTACTTAAGTTACTATGTTTATCCCATCAAAAGGGCATTTCTGTATCTAAGACGAGACCAAGGACTGATTATGGTTTGAGTCTCAGGAAAAATGGTCAGTCCAGATGGGCCGAATGGTTCTTATCTGCTGCCATACTGTTCAGATGGAGAGACCAAAAAAATACATCCCAGTCATTCACTCTCCTACAAACCATTATTATAAGTCAATCAAAACACGGTTTAATACAATGTATCATGACACTTATTCCATCTCCCTGAAGCTCATAATGAGTGCCGTGTTTCACAAAGGGATCATTACCATTTTATCTCTGTACACTGTAATGACAGCTATTAAATTTCCAATTTGTTCAAGTCAGACGGATGTAAACAAGGCTTGTTTTGCAAGCATTAAAGCTTTGATTTCTTCTAGCGATTGGAGTATAAATATTCGGATGAGTGAAGTCCCATTAACCAAATCACCCGTGTAATTGCCCATACTACCCTACAGTGAAAATGGTGACTTGCTTTGCAGTCACTAAGGCACTGTATCAGGGTACATCTCGAAGCATGTATTGACCCTACAGGCTATAGATCCGAGAAAAAGATGTGTTGGAAGAGTCATCCATAGGGTATGGAGGTCCTTAGCAAAATTAGTAATTGCCACCAACTACCATTCAGTTGCCACTGTCCCGATTCCCATGCTTTCAGGTTTTTTGGAATCGGAGCTTTTACACCCAACTCGCTACTGTTGGGTGGTCCCTCAACTATCACCGGTAAAGAAAATGTTTCTCTGGTCCGGGGGTCTCCAAGTATTTGAAAGGCCGCAATTGCTTGGTACCCAGATCATTTGAGACAGACGCTAATGCTATTATCTGATCCTAACAGCTTTAATTATTTATGGATGATGTCTTTTATTTTTCCAAATTGGTACCTTAAGTATATTTGTTATAAAATATAACCGACACAAAAGTGAGTCCTAATTTCACCCTATCGTGTAGATATATGTAATTGTGTTATGTTATATACTACATGTTATGTTATATCCTGTCTACCCTTTGTACAGCACTACAGAATTTGATGGTAAAAAAAAGTAGGGGGGCATGCAGGAGGAAGCGTCATTGTGTTTTATGCCACTGTAACATATATATTATATATATATATATATATATATATATATATATATATATATATATATATATATATACTTGTGCTGTTAACAGACATTTGCAGACACCTGCGGCCCACAATTTTTTTTTTGTTATTTAATATTTTTATCTAGCTTACCGAGTCCATTCTTTAATATAAACTATTATCTTCAGAGTGTATAGGGAGTTGGAAGACACAGATGGCTTTCCGCAGCAATATATTACCAGGCTATTGTTTTATTACCTAGGGACCTGGAATAATGTCAGACCTGAGCAGTTTGCTGCACGTTGCATCACGCTCTGATTTTGAAGATGAATCTGAATGACTTGTCCACAGGTGTTAATATTAGAAATGCCTTGGATGTCAAGCTCACCTGGTTTAACAACTTTACCCAGTGTTTATGCTCAAGGTAGAGCGTTTTATAGTATATCGTTAACCTTTCTATGTGTTTTTTACCACATTTTTGTATATAGGTAGTGAGACGGTTTTTACCTGGTGGGAGGGCCACTAGTGAGCCCAAGGGGTGATGTAATTAACCCTATAACATCCCTGCCCCTGATCACGAGGTGGATTTTAGCCTGCGTCATTCTATCACATTAACGGTATACTAGGAGCCGACATCTCTGCCCCCCCCTCGTCTCAGGAGGAACCTGCCGGGATAATATGATTATTTCTGCACGGGGTGAACCGTCTAGTTTATGGACATGATTTATTGCTGGCGGCCAAAGTTTGTGCTTTTGAAAAGGGCAGAGTATTCAGACTGTGTCGAAATGTTACGTTCAGAGCTAGACTTTAGACCTGACAACATGATATTTAACTGCATTGAGGTTTCAAATTAACCACTTATATGACCTGAGACGCCTAATCGTTGTGTTATGGATTACTTTGTTTGCTGGTCACATTGAATATAGGTTTCTTACACTTTCTAACTTAAAATACCATGTGATTTTTTTTTATTGTGCTGAACGCTATAATAAGCTTTTTACTGCCCAGGGGTCTGGGCAGTGGGCCAATTTCCATAGTTTTGCTCTTGTTATAGTTAGTCGTGTGAAAAAGAAAGTTCGCCCTCTTTGACTTCTATGGCAGATCAGGACGTAATACCAATCATATGTTCCTTAGCAGGACTAAAATGAGGTCAGTTCAATAAAACACAACATATCACACCTACCTTTCCCCGTCCATTGGACTGATGTCTTGTAGCATCTGCTCAGCGTTAACCTCCTAGAAGATCTGTAGAGATTTGTTTTATTTGAGCTCGGGTCTGAAAAGCTTATTGGAAGTTACCCTACAAGAGTCGCAAAGACATTTCTTTAAAGTTACCATAGACCTGGTGCATCTGTTGTCCGTATCGTTTTAAATGCTGTCTACCGGACCGTATTTATCAGTAAAAGTTAATTATTTTATACTTCGGTTTGCTAGTATTTGCTAGGAATTGAAAACGGGGGCATCTGGGGAGGAAAGGGTTGGAGGGTTCCAAAGAGGAACTATCTCTCCTAAACAATGATACTTGGGAGGTATGTTTTATCTCATCAACCAGTGTCTGTCACCAGTTTCCTTTATTGTTTTTATTTTAATGCCTCATTAATTTACTTTAAAGCTAGGATTCATGCTTTTGGCCCCATAAAAAAACTCTTAATATTGATTGGCTTAAAAGTTCTGACAACATTGTTGTCTGATATTGATCAAAGTTGTGCAATATTCATATCATTCCAGACTGATCTGCCATGACTACAGCAAGATATCGGCCCACGTGGGATCTGGCCCTGGATCCGCTGGTTTCCTGCAAACTTTGCCTTGGAGAATATCCCGTGGAACAAATGACCACCATAACACAATGCCAGTGTGTGTTCTGTACACTGGTTGGTATATCTTTTTTTCCTTTTTCTATCTCAGTAAATGTAGCTAAAACAATGTGAATTGTATTTTATATTGCCAAAGTATTTGTTTTCTATTAATGAATGGATCTTTTTTTGCAACAGCAGTACCTAAATCGCAGTGTCACCCATGTAATGTCACACTAGGAATTGTACCCTAAAAGTTGTTAGAGGTTCCCAGTTATTGTTAACTTGTAATGTAAAAAAAAAATGGCATGAAAGATGTATCTTACAATAATTACTAAAAAGAAAGATTGAAATATTTTCCGCATTACGTTGTTTATGTATCTTTTATAAAAGGACATTGGCCCATGCGGCGTCCAGCCATACTTTTTAGGAGAAGCTGCAGCGCAGTGCCCCCCTCCATGGTCCTGTTTCATCGTGATTGCTTGGCTGAATGCTGTAGATAATAGTTTTCAAACAATCTGTCTAATAGAGTGCCTTAAAAACCTGCAGACCTTCATGTGACCTTGATACATTATCAACAAAGCCTACTACTGAAGCATTTATTTACACTGTAGCTAATGTATTTTATTTGTTCTGTGTGACCTCCCAGTGTAAGCCAAGTGAAAAAGAGTTTCAATATAATCCTTACATGTATTTTAAAAGACTGTTAATTAACTGTAAATGTCTTCACGCGTTAAATAGTAACGGCTCGGAATATGATCTGTCTGCCTGGATCATCAGTCTCATTTGTTCTTCAGAGAAGGTGTTGCTAAGCAATTTCAGAATAGTATTTATGAATCAGCTGCCTATTGTTAGAGTGAGGAAATCAATAATTCACAGAATGAATAATATTCCTGCGATTTGGTCAAGTGGGTCAGTGTATTGCTGTAGAGAAATAGTCAGTACTTGCCAACTTTATCATGTATCATGAAGAGCCAACTCTATTGAGCTACAATGGCTAGGCTGGCCCTGTATAATCTGTAATTAGAGCCCTACTATTAAGTTAAGTGCACATATTGAAGTCTATTGGTGTAGAAAAGGAGACTTCTCTCATTTTCCTTCTCTCGCCTCACTCTATTGAAAGCAAGCGTGAAGAGTTCACACCTTTCCTTCCAATGTGATGTCTTAAGAAGAGGTTATTCTCCACCCTAAGTGATAACTTACCAAATCTCAATTTTATACATGTGGATAGGTCTCGCATTCAATAAATGAAATGGTCAGCACAATTATAAGAGAAGGACTGAGAATTCAATATAGTAGTTACGTATTTATTGAAGATCACAAAAATTACATAAATCCAGAATTAAGCAGAATGTAACATAGAATGCCTATTAAAACTTATATGCATAAAAAAAACTAAAATAAACTTACCAGTCAGTCTCGATACAAAGTCTAGCTTCAGTCTCTCGGTCTGCCCCACATTATAAACAAAGTGTATCCTTCCCAGACAGGTGCTGTAGATCTTCCATTAAAATAAATGGGAGAAGGGTCAGCCAATCGCCTCTGTTAGCTGCCATTCATAATGCATGGCGAAAGTGGTGAGATGATAATTTAATTCATCTGGAAATTCTGGTCTAGAAACTATGTCTGTGGTTCTTCTTCCAAGCAATAAATCTCATAATAAACTCATAATAAATTCCCCAGGATGTGAAGATGAGTTGGGCGTCTTTGTTTGTGGACATTACACCTTAACTTATCAGACCTAAGCCAGTATAGAATTCTCCTTTCCGTTACTTTTGGAGCACATCCTTAGAGTACTCCATTTCTAATACAAATGATTTTTGTTTTATAAATGGGAGAAGCCATAGGACTAAATTAGATATGTCATATCACACGTGTCTGCTAATCAACATGGTTTGGTCTGTGGCGGAATTGTGTGCTTTAACTTTCGCTTTGAGCGGGATAAATAATCAGTGATGTGTGGTTAGTCCTGAACTGTTCCTCAGACACCAGGAGTTTGTGGGCTGATGCCTGATATATATGAAAATAAAAACCGCAAGGCTCTTGCCTTCAGGGTGGACATCAGTTAGCTTTCCAACTTGCCAGCCAGTAATTACCAATCTGAACTGTGAACCAGAAGAGGTAGAACCAAATACGAGTGGATTATCGGAATCCTGTGCCAAGTCAGGACTGTCTTAATGTTCTTCGATATTCAGGAGATATACCCTTAGAACTCAAAGCCAATTGATTGAATGTGCACGTTCCCGATAACTCAGATGTTTTGGCATGGTTTAGGAAATGAGCTGGATATGCCCCCCATGTCCTTGTTTTGCGTATAATGATGTGCGGCGGTGGCGGCGTAACCCTGAGAACGTTCCCAGCGCCTGCTGCGGTAACGCGGTGATAATTTCAGCTCTCCAATTTCTGCGTCGTTATGATTATCAGATTGACACGATATGAGCCGATGATCAAAAGCACTTATTTTATGTGTGGCTATCATTGAGTCATTATGATCACGCGAACAGATTACCGCAAAAACAAAATCTGTCCCTGTCTTTTTAATGCATGAATTCTGCTGCCAGATGTCTGCTCACTTAATGAAGCAATTATATCCTGAAACCAATGTTTTTGTTAAGGAGCCAATATCTGATGTGTCTGTGTGCAGGAAATCCCAAAACACTCTTTGGGTAAAATAGTCTCGCATATTTAGAAAATGAATACTGCCAATTCTTATTTTACAAGAATCCTGAGATCTTATGGGGGGGGGGATAATGCACACACTTATTTTTTTTTTTATTCAAGAATATTTTTAGTAGTTTTCAATAAAAAAAAAAAAAAATGAACATTTGTTACTTGTTCTAACCTGTTCCTGTCTTTAAATTAGAAGTTTTATAAGGTTTGCTCAACATAATAGCTGGTAAAAGACACTTGTTTGTCACATCTTCTAGAATCTAGATTAATACAGCACGTGTCCCTCTTGCTTTGGTTTATACTTCATAACCGTAAACTTTTGCTCGGGACTTCTGAATTTCGTGCACTGTCCCACCAAGCTGCCCTGCTTTTGCAGGCAGTAGGCATCATGGGCTGGTTGAGAAGAGCCTCTGACCCCCCCCCCCGACCAGCTCAGGAAGCTGATAAATGAGGTCTGTGCTTTTACAATATCCCACGTGGCTACCTCACAAAGCCCTGGAGCCCAGTGCCACAGGTTGGTAGGCCATGAGTCCCACCCAGGCCCTGCCTATGGCTACACCCCGGCAAAGCTTTCCCAGTTTGGACACCTGAATTGGTGGTGCGATCCTGACCTGGGATCAGCACACCAGAAGGCAGAAACCGCTTGAAGGAACAGTCATGCCAATTTTTTTCCTCCCTGTTTTGCTGACACTGGCATACTAGCCTTTTTGATGGGTGTCCATGCCAAAAAACACAGGGTGCTACTGCGTTCAAGCAAAGAATGTGCACAGTGACCCAGCAGCTGTCGGCAAGGAACCAAAAAGTATCTCTCGCTGAGAGATCGTTTGCTTACAGATGCATATCGGATCTAGGTATAATGGAATATTATATGTCAATTGTCAAGTCGGTAGGTTTAAGTGTTTCATGTCATAAGGTATTATTTCATTTGGATGATTGCTTTTGTTCTGCTGCTTAATAACTGGTTCATGACATGTATTTATTTTATAATATTTTTGGATATTTATAATGTGTGTATATACACTAATATTAATATTGCTATGCAATTTCTCAGATCTGTTCTCATTGTTGTATTTTGTAACAGTGCTTGAAACAATACATTGAACTTCTAATCAAAGAAGGCTTAGAAACTGCAATTAGTTGCCCTGATGCTGGCTGTCCAAAGAGAAGGCACTTACAAGAAAAATGAGGCGATAAAATAAATAATAAAAATAAAATAAGAGTAGACGGTATTCAAGAAAATATTTCATGAAGCATGTTTCATGTGCTGGAATGTATAACAATAAAAATAAAAAAATGTTGTTACTAGTACCGCACTTATATGATATCTCTCATCCGCAAGGCTATAAATAGAATATTTGTTAAAAAAAATCAGGAGAAATTCTTCCAAAAATATTTGGTTAAATGGTCAGACACCTGATCAGAAGAAAACGACTATGTACATCGGATTAATTTTCATTTTTAATTTTGTTATTAATGTAAAGTGTTAATATTTTTTGTATGTTTTTTAAAAAAAAAAAAAAAATGTAACTTGCTTTTCATAAAAAGCTCTACTGTGTTTTTTTTTTAGTTTCTGAAATTGTTCATGCAAAATTCTTATAGTCCCTTTAGCCACAGCCTGCGTTTTGTTTTAAAGCACAACACATGTTCACAGGCACGGTTTTGTCCGAAACAACTTATAAACGTTGATTCTTATGAAAAAAAGTATTAATTTGGGCAAATAGTAGCATAAATACCATGTAGGGTCATTATATGCACTTACATTGTTTTTCTTTATATCTTTTATAACAGATTGAATGCATGGTTGCTTCTGATATATTGCAACGGTATAAGAAGTTGCAGTTTGAGAGAGGTATGTATCCCTGTAAATAGATGCGAAATAAATGATGTACTGTGTGCCATTTATTTAAATCAAAACACATTTCTAATTATGTATTATTAGTGTTAACCCCTCCATATTGTACTCCTATTGGTAAACGGTTAATTTACTGATGAAGATATTAACGTAAACATGAATTTATTTAAATAAGAGGGTATTTCTTATGATTCAGACTGACTTGATATATTCATATTAAATGTATAATGAACTTTTAGTATGATTTATTAATTTGTAATGTTTCACAGGAACAAACTTACTCGGCTTTTCATTTCTATCAAATGGTGCTAAATGATATGTTTAAGAACTCTTTATTCCAGTTCTCCATGCCTGCCGCTTAATACAGTCATTCAATTTAACATTTGAAAGATTTAAACAATATGCTAATAGTCCTGTGGGTTTCAAACAGTGCAGTTTTATTTTTTAATATTTGTTGTAGGTGAACCTGAATCAAACCAAACAAAAATTACAAATGAAGTATATAGTGCCTATGGTGTCATTTACTAAATGCATGTTTTTTTAGTGAATTGTCCGTGTGTATCCATTCCACTTACCCATCTAGAGTTATTGTATGCAATATAAGTTAATCTTTTCACATGTGTATGGGTTTTGTGAATTGAAAATGTGCCTGATAGTGTCTTTTCCTCTTATGTGATATGGCAATCATGGGGACTCCTGTTTATTCCGTGTATTCACCAAAATGGGAGGCTGAAGGAGAGGTGGACCAACCCCAGTGAGCTTCCGCTGCAAGAAGGGCTGAGCTGGCCCTGTGTAATGCATAGCTACATCTTACAAGAAAACCTAAACGCTACAATGAGTATAAAAACAGCAAAAATGTATTTGGATATTAAATTCTGCACATAAAATTCATTTTTCTTCTTCTAAAAGCCATACGCTGTTACACAAACAAATGATAGTAAACTCCCGTTCCAACTGTACCCGTTAAAACTGATATGCCCATCTTTGGCCTTATCGCATCATACCTCTCAACATTCGACATCAGTAAAAGATGATGCAGTTTCTGGTCACGCATCAGAAAACTACAATGCATAATAGAATCAACTTGTCCTTTAGCCCTTCACTACCAAGGGTTTTAATTAGTTAAATTGGCAGAAAATATGCCCAGAATTTAACAATTCAGGTGTCTTGATTTTGGAAATAATTTTATTTGGAAATAAAACTTATGGGTGTTTTTTTCCCCCCATTCAGTATCCTGGGTTTATAACGGACATTTTGAACAAAGAAACCAAATACCCCCAAAAAGTACACATTTCTGCGTACCGTACACTTGTTTGTTTTCTGGACATTAGAAGGCGCTAGCTAACGAGGTAACATCCTCGTTACCATTTTCAAACATGAAATGTTCACGTTTTGTTTTACTGACCCAATGTCTCATTTGGGACTGTTTAGCACCTAATTCAAAATACCCCCATAAAAAGTATATATTTCTGTAAAGCAGACAACTTGAGGTATGTCTCCAGGATCTTCTGGGCACGTGGCATGCGGCTGTTTGACTACCAGTCGCCTCCAAAGTTAGCTGTAGTAATAATTTCCTGCACTTTGTTCACCAGCGCTTTTGCGCAGGTTACGTGTTATGACAGGGACAGCCAGTAAAAACCGTTCAGCTGTATCTCCGCATTATAGAAATAACCCACATGCTTTTTTAGGGGGGGGTTTCTGGACATTAAAGGGCACAAATTGGAAAATGCTGGCAATATTGGGCTAGGATGTTTTGCTAGGTCAATGCTATATTTTGCATATGCATCTTAGCAGACCCCCGGTCAACATACTGCCACAAAAGTATATATTTTCGTAAAGAAGACAACCCAAAGTATGTGGCTAGGACCTTCTGCACACTTGCCATTTAGCTGTTTGCCCACCGGTCACTGCCAAACATAGACATAGCAATGATTTCCTGTGCTTTTTGTCACCAAGACTTTTGGTTTCTCTGATTTTTTTTTTTTCAGATTACAGGAATAACCCACATCTATAGTTTTTTATGTTCCTTTTTTATTTTATTTGCAGGACATAAACTAATAGTTTGTTTAGGATAGTTGCTCAGGATTTTAGCGCAGGTTATGTGGCAATTCAAGATACCCCCCAATTTTGCCCCTTGTGACTGACTCCAACACAAAAGAAAAACACTGTATAAAAAGAACGAATAATCTACTTTAGTATGATACGCCATGAAGGTACTGTTGATGCAGCGTCTTGACAGAGACGCTGGACAGTTGTACATGGACTCTTTCCCAATTCCATTCTTAATTTTGTACAGTATGTACATGTTGAACATGGCAACCTGGGTCAGGTAAATGGCAACTTTCTTATACCATGTTTAAACACCAGGTACAGTAATAGACGTTGATTGATGAGGTCAACTCCCCCATGTTTTTGTTGTAGTCGTTCCTTTTTGTTTGTGTACAGAAAGGCCAGAATTACGCAAAGCACTTGTGCCATGTTTTGTTTGGGGGTGACCTAACCGTGGGGGGGAACCTTTTGTGTTTTTTTTTTGTTTTGTTTTTTTTTTTGTGACCTTGCCACAGGCTGTGGTGTCAAAGAACTATGAAAAAATTTAATAACTGGTATAATAATTATCTATCCAGAGATGGTAGTCTTTATTCAAAAAGGGCAAATGGAGGTCCCACACTATTTTCCCACTTGTGCCAACTGAGTCTTGGCAGTCAGGGGGATCTAGCCTTTGATGGGCTACACTGCCTGAAATGCAGTCTGCCATTGAAAAGAACAAGGGACTGATTAATGTAGACATTTCTGAAAATTTGCAACAAAATACATTCATAATGGCCTTAATTTATAAGGTCTGTCGAATTGTGGGTCACTTCTAGGGGGGCATTGGGCATTATTGTTGAAAAGCAGTCCCTGTTCATAATATAGGAGAAAAGAGGGGTTAATAAAACTGTCTTTGTGCTCGAATAGAAGTGTGTGGTGGGTCTCTTGTTTGTTTGTTTTTTTTTATTTTATTTATGGTTTTTACAAAAAAAATTCTTTTTCATACGGGTCAGTGGGGTGCCAGGTTTAACATCTGCTCTGTTGGTCAGCTGCCAGACACTAAGCAGAATAGATATTGTTTTGAGCTCAACAGCTCAAAACAAGAATGGAGAAAAACAAAATTGGTTCACTGGCATCAATCACTTGTTATGCCAACATATTTGGAGGTACCTGGCAATGGTCAGGCACTGGTTCCATAAACCTCATTTTAGGGAGGGTGAACCTGGGCATCGGCTTCATCTGACATAACGCTAGGCACTTCAGATATTGGCTCTAGTGGCCCTGAGAACACTTCACCCATGGCTGCTTTTTTAATGTTTACTGGCACGTTACCTCAGCAGCTAACGAAAAGGCAGCAGTGACCTAACTTGTGTCCAAGACTATTGATACGCTGACTGATGTGCAAAGGCTACGCTACGCTCAATGTTATCACTCGGTAACGTGAATTATTTCTGTTACACCACAGAAGTGCTTTTGGATCCCTGCAGAACATGGTGTCCTTCATCGTCCTGCCAAGCCGTGTGCAAGCTTCAAGAAAAAGGACCACAGAATCCGCAGCTGGTGCAGTGTACCTCCTGCGACACCGAATTCTGCTCCGCGTGTAAAGCCAACTGGCACCCTGGCCAAGGATGTCAAGAAAACCTGCCGATTACTTTTCTCCCGGGAGAATCTAGGTAACCCACAACGCAGGTTTATAACTAATACTTGGCTGTCTCCTGGATAAACATTAAAGGGGTATAGTGGAATAGTTATATATAAAATAGGTAAGTGTTTAGATGAGTGTTCAAAGGAGTCTCGCTGCCTATTACAAAAAAATAGTATTAACTTTGCCTCTGTGTATTCATTCATGAAATTTAAATGCAGAATGCTCCTAATATATGGACATGGATAGAGAAATAACCTCCTCGGTTATCAGCTAATCTGAAAATGTTTCCTGGCCACTGCATTGTTTGATTGTTCGATTATGTGCCCGACATCCTTCTGCGATTGTTACTTGTTTCCAAGGAATTATAGTTTTCTTTCCTTTGGGAAAAGTGTCAAAGAATATAATAACTGATACAATCCAGGTTTCTGTCATATAAAAACATATATATTGCCTATATATTATGTATAATTATTTAACTTCATGTCCACACCTCACCAAAGCTTACATCTCTCAAGGTAATAATGTTGCTTTTCACTATTTAGCATCAGTTTAATCATAATATAAGCCTACATTTCCCAGAGTACGAGGTATAGATACACAAATACAAATTAGAAAATGTGAACCGATTCTGTGCAATATGGTAAACTGTGGTCATGACAATGCTATGAACTGCTATGACAAAGAACACATGAATTTCATCTGAAAATCAGCAAATGAGGAGAGTGCCACAATACAATTTTCCAAAAGATACAGATAGATTGCTAAAGATTCCAAAAACTACTCAGAAAGTCCTCCAATTTTATTATCCTCGGGTGAAGTTACAAAGATATAAACATCTCAATCTTCTGCCTGTCCGTGACAATAACATTTAATTAAAAAAAAAAAATAAAAAAAAAAACAGGCAAATATTTCCTTTCGGATCTCAGCCGGGAAATATCTAGCTTGGTCTTAAGGATCTGACAGCCCAGTAAAATGTTATTGGATAAGACAAAGATAGGCGAACTGGGGCTATAAAAAAAAAAAACCCTCAATGGTTGCTAGTGCCCTTAAGACGTGTCGGTTAGAGATTGCATACATTACTTTGAACTAAAGGGGTATCTATTGCACATAGAATGCAGGGATTCCCAGATGGCAAGTGAATAGCAAGTGCTACTTAGATGATCTTTACGCCAACCACCATCCCCTTGTTCACTAGCCAACAATTATGAAAGAAATGGTTCCCTTCAGTGACAACTACCGGTAATTATTGCTTGCATTTCGAGGTGCTGCTTAAAATGTACACAACTGTTCTCTACAATATTTCATTTCTTTTTCAGCTCTGTCTTTAAAAGCATTGAAGATGAGGTGCCGATCAAACGCTGTCCGAAATGTAAAGTTTATATAGAAAGGGATGAAGGCTGTGCACAAATGATGTGCAAGAACTGCAAGCATGCCTTCTGCTGGTACTGCCTGGAATCCCTGGATGTGAGTATACCGAGGACTACGCTCTCAGAGATGAGAACACATTGAAGAGTCTGCTATACATATGGGGTTATGGGTCAGTTGACCAGGGATTAGATTAAAAACCATCACTAAACAATCTGCCATGTGCAAATTAACATTAAGAGCGTGGTTAGCGTCATGTAATCGTAACATAGAACAGGATAAGCATTCTTGGTAGCCGTGCTTTTTTTACACATTCCTTCCCTAATGCAATTCTTAGCGACAACATCACTCAAATTAACTGAATACACCCAAAATGAGAGTTATTTCTCTGCTCTTTTATACAAACATCAATTTACTTGTCCTGGTCTCCAAACAGATTGTTATTTTATCTAGGAAATTGCAAAGGTCTGACTTTAGGAAGAAAGACGTTCTCATACAGTTAGCTGACACTTGAGCTCTGCTGCAGAGTGATTTGAAAGACACTTCATCGTGGGAACCGTTCCTGGCAGCGCTACACTCTTGAGCACTGATACATTAGCACGGTATACAAGTCACATTAATGTTACATATCAGATCTTGTGGTGTGAACCAAGAGCTCCTTCATGCAGTTAAGCCAGTAATTGGCCGCAGCCGTCTACTCCAAACACAAGAGTCTCGGAGCTCTTTTTATAATCCTAGCAACTGGTCATTTACAACTTTGCATCCTCTCTTATTATTGCACATTCCTTAATAACACAACTGGTTCTATTTTAATAGGATGATTTTTTGCTTATACACTATGATAAGGGACCTTGCCGAAATAAATTGGGTCATTCAAGAGCTTCAGTCATATGGCACAGAACCCAGGTTGGTAATTTTCATTTATTTCAAAATTTCTGTGCTGTAAAATATTATTATTCAACCTACCCAACTAAAACTAGTAAGTATACACCTTCCTTGTGTAACATTAATTATTTCTTGCTTTGTGCACCACTATGTGGACAAACGTATTGGGACACAACTCTTCAGTTTTTGGACAATGCTCTGCTTCCAACATTGTGAGAACAGTTTGGGAAGACCCTTTTCTATTCCATCATGACTTCCCCAGTGCACCATGCAAGGTCCATAAAGACATGGTTGGATGAGTTTGACCTCTGACCCCCTCGAACACCTTTTGGGAGGAACTGGACCAGAGATTTGCGAACCAG
Source organism: Spea multiplicata (assembly GCA_009364415.1). Lineage (NCBI taxonomy): Eukaryota > Metazoa > Chordata > Amphibia > Anura > Pelobatidae > Spea > Spea multiplicata. The sequence goes on from VKOC01000005.1 coordinate 43,458,688, forward strand.
TCCTTCTTGTCCAACCTCAGGGCCTGACCTCACAAATGCTCTACTGGATAAATGGGGAGAAATCCCTACAGAAACTCCAAAAGTTTATAAGTTTAGTATTGTCATCTCCAAAATCTTATGGAAAGTCTTCCCAGCGGAAGCTGTTATAACTGCACAGGGACAGCTGTCTATGTATTTATAATGAATAATGTAAAAAAAAAATCCCTGTTGGTGTAATGGGTGGGTGTCCCAATAATTATGTCCCTGTAGTGTGTATGTGTGTGTGTGTGTGTGTGTGTGTGTATGTGTATATATATATATATATATTTTAGTTATATGTTTTTATAAGTGATATTTTTTTCTCTCTTACAGGTTGTGGGTATATTTGCAGGATTCGGCTTACTGCTGTTAGTAGCATCGCCCTTCCTTTTATTGGCCACTCCGTTTGTTTTGTGTTGCAAATGTAAATGTAGTAAGGGCGATGATGACCCTTTACCGACTTAATGCCAAATTACCCTAATGAGCTATATTGCACCTTCCCTAATAAAGGCCGAAGGATACCCTACATACTGTATAGTAGCCTTCCACGCCTTATCCAGCTTTCAGAGACACATACAGTGCCATTATTGTGAGAATTATTGTCCATAGAGTGGCTGATGTATTTCTGGGGTTACTGTGAAGAACTGGAGTGCTTGACGAGATACCAAGAATGATCTTCTGAAGGCAAAGATTTAGTGTAGCCGGATGAGAAAACTTCAACATATGTCACATTTTGCTCAAACCGTTAAATGCTGTTGTTCTAATATGTCTAATTTACATTCCTGTCCAATGTTTTATTCCATACATTTGGATTAACTTTAAAAGTTTAATATTTTCATCTATGTTTATTGTACTCTGCAAATGGTTAACGGCATAAAGCTAGATAAAATGCTTTCTTTATAATCAGGTCAATAAGTACGCTGCCATTCAGTGGCACGCAAGGTAACAAAACAACATTTTGTTTAAAATAATTTTTATTAACAAGACATTCCCAGTTTAGCAAAAGAATACCGGAGCAGTTTTTGTGTTTGCCGAGAGATCATATTAATAGCACAGATTATGTGATTTGGGACCAAATTTAATAACAAGCATTATAATGCGATGGCAAAATATCCCATGGCAACCAAGAAAAAGAAATATGAATAGCACAGTGGAATACTAGTTGCCAGGAGACTTTGACATCTCATTAGTACTAATAATTAGAAAAGAGAACAATAAATATACAACAAAGAGAATGATATAAGTGAATGTAGTTTTGTTCTCTTAAAAAGTATCCATTCCATTCCAAACCAGTTGGAATATGTAGAAAGACCTCTTTTTGTTGTATATTAATTAAATTATATCACTTTTTCTTTTTAATTTATTTGTTTGTTTTTATTTTATTTTTTGCACATGTGCGAATCGTTAATGACCAAGCCTGTGATTTATTCCGGTGACATGTAGAAGAATTATTCAGCTTGTTAAGTAAAAGATGGCTGTAAATATTTTGTCGTAAAGAAGCCGTACCCCAGTGAAAACTAGGTTAAGGTACTTATTTTAATATAATTATCACTAACGAACCACCGGATCTGTACGGGATAACATGTCTATATAAATATCAGTTCATATGTCACAGATTGTGTGCACCTTGTTTGTTTTGTGCCTTTTTTTAAACCTTTTTTTGGGGCCAAAAAGGGTTCTGACTCACTTTTTGTGTTAATTGTTAACTACTTTCCTTACACTATGTTTGTGTCCTATCGTTTCTCATTAGTATGTACATTGATTACCTTTTTTGTCTGCCGACAGATATGATCTACTTAACCTGGCTAACCACTACAGCGCAAAGGCACAACAATATTAACAATATTGTTGTGCCTTTGCGCTTCATTTATTCATTTTCAAAGCCAATTTAGTAATATGTTGTAATAGTTATTTCACACTTTTTTCAAGGTTTTTTTTTTTTACAAAATTCAGATGCCTTCATTGGTCTTGAGTAATAATAGACATGTTAAATGTACTCCATGCATTTTAAATAAAAGTAAAATTGTTTCACGGTTGGCATTGGATGGTAAGCGGCTGCAAGAGTGGGTTTCTGGTTTTGTATTTGAAACACTGATATCTTGTTTTAAAAACATTCATATTTTAAAACCTTTATATTTCAGCAATACATATTATTTCTGATGCATTAAGTCTTCATAGGGTCACTCCGCTTTGTATGAAGATACTTTTTATCTTATTGTATTTAATAGATTTTCATCGAGACTTTGCATTTAGTTATATTTAATACATTAATACATTTATTGTATTTAATAGATTTTCATCGAGACTTTGCATTTAGTTTCTTTGACATAAAGAAGGATCCCCCAGCAAAACAAACAAAAAAGCAAATGAGAAACCAACAAATATTTATCCACTTATTGGTCCATTCATTCATCGATCTGTTTTGGGGTCGTTACAAACGTACCTCAACCTTCCTCATCTTAACTTAATCACTTGGAACCTGCTCCGGATTTTGTTGGGGGTCATCCAACAATCAATTAACTTGTGTAAAATGTTATTAATGCCGTACTTTTTGCTGCCAGATGACTTCACACTACAGAAAAGGCCGTCTCAGAACATATACGGTATAGATGGCACCTTTATTGGCTAACTGAAGTATAATGAATTGCAAGCTTTCAAGGCTAGGTGTCTTCTTCAGGTGTATTATACCTGAAGAATATTCAGGCACAGAAAATGAAGAGACTTGAAAGCTTGCAATTTGTTATATGTCGGCCATTAAAGGAATCATCTTTTCCAAATTAGCTTTTTCTCTATATGGCTGATATGGGACAACTCTAAACCTATATTGTTATAAACATATAACAATATATGCATATTATGTACCCTTTTGTATTTACTTTCTCTCCCTTTTCTCTCTCTTTTTCTTATGTCTCTCCCTTTCTATCCTTTATTCTCCTCTCCCCACCTCTGCTACTCTTTCATCTACCCCACTTTCCCTTTCAGTCCCATACCATGTGGCTGGATGTGTGTTGCTGATGCTCTATCGCTTTCTTTACTCCTAAGGGATCAATTTCAATAACTGGTGTTTTTGTTGAGAATCATTTGTATAGCGCGCTGCTAGATGTCTCTCCATTGATGTGGCCCTACAATGCGAGATTATAGATCTTGCCCTAAGATGCCACTGCTTGAAGTAAATGCTGAAATGTGACTCGAGAAGGTGGCAATGACCTCCCCCACTAAATATATTCTTCAAACTGAAAGGTCGGAAAGCAAAATTAGTTTCCAAAACAAATGCACCAAAAATGAACTGAAACAAATTGTCTCCTTGTTAAATACTTTCTCCGACTTCTCTGGTAGAGTACACCAGCCCACTTAGGGTGTCCGTTCCTTATGTTAGAAGGAATAAGGTTACAGAAAGAAAAAATGATTTTGAAAATCACAAGTTAATTGCAGTCTGTTCTTTATTACCTTTTCATAAAAGGGACAAACGCTGTCATGTTGGGTATTTAGGGACATTAACTAGCGCCTACTATATAGGGTACCTAGGATTGTATGCATAGCTAGCTAGTGGTGGTAGAAGCAGTGTGTTGGAAAACATATCCATGAGTGTCCTGCCATTTCTTCGGTCTTCGCAGTGCTCCAGCATTGCCTCTCCCAACCAGACCATTCACCAAACAAGGCAGTGACATCAGATACCCCTTGCGTGAAGCCACATTTTGCAAAAAAAAAAAAAAAAAGAGACCACGATCTCTGGCCACTTGCAATACACTCCCACTGTTGTATGTGACATAATCACTGCAATGTTTCCAATCAGTTATATTCTGTTCATTCACAAAGGACTTCTAATACTTGTGGGTTTTGCAAGTGTATTACTGTATGTTTTTTTATGTTTATAAGACACTCAACTGCATGCAATCCCACCTTCTGTCACCAGATGTCACTAATGACTATGAAATTGAGTTTGCGTGATTACACAAAAATGTGACTTTTCAACCAGAAATGTTATTTTAGTTTCTTCAGCTTGAAATGGTTTAAGATAAAATATTTTGTATTTATTTAAGGAACGCACCCATAAAATGGAAAATGCACCCTGGGCTCATGTTTTATGCGGTCATTGAATTAGAGCCTCAGCTGTATTGCTGTTCTCCCTGGATGCTCTTGCCATCTGCACTATACTGCCCCAGACTGTATTATTTGTTGTCTTCTAGGTCTGGGTCTATCAAACTTATTCCCTATACTGTCCCTATCACCTTCTTCACGTCACCCCAAAAAAGGCTTCCTTAACCAATCAACAACAATCAGCAAGTCTATAAGGCAAGGCGGAGGAATAATCCTGAGAACAGGAAGTTTAGGTGATTGTTAATAATTTGTTTCAAGCTGCCAAAATGTTTCTATTTTGAAGGGACATTGACTTTCTTATGATGGCACCCTTCACTCCATGACTCTGCCTGTATATCAGGTGTTATATCCCTTGCAACCACTAGAGGCCACCTTCTGAGTGTGGAACCTGGGAATAAGTACTACGGCAGCAGAACCTTCTTTCCTGGGAGTAGTCCAGCTCCTAAATACCTGTCGTGCCATCCAGACTATGCCTTTGCATTGCGCTGTATGCAGCTCTGCTCTTACGCTGTGTCCTGCATATTCCAATACAGACTTTATTCCGTGTATATCCAGCCTAGTGTGTGTATTGTCTGTACCTGAATGACAAACGTAATGCATTGTAGGATACAGAGTGCCTGGTATCCCCTAAATCCCCTGGGCTCCTCCTTGACTCCCTTGTCCAGGTCGTGACAGCGCCAGGTCCGGTCAGCAAAACAACCTTAGACAACTGGGAACATCGAAATCTTTTTCAGTACAAAACAAGCAACAAAATGCAGCACAGTGCATTACTTGAGAATTACACACCATAAACTGTAGATTTTTTAGCATACTTAACCAACAAGAATTAAGAAACCCAGAAATATTACTATTTTTGTTTTGTTTTGTTTTTTTGCTGTCAAAATATTGCACTTAACTAAATTTACATTTTGTGAAATTAGTTTGCCAGGATACAATTCTGTCAAAGTGATCATCAAAACATGTTTTCATTATCCAATATTATTATTTTAAAAGCACTTGGTATGAATCACAAAGTGTTTTCAGGATTTATGAAGTGATTGTGTTGTTGTTCAATTTTTCTAGGAAATCTGAAGCTATATTCCAGTTCTTCTGGCTGGTTTATAATAGTCTTCGTTGGTTCCTAGACAACGCGTATTTCTATATCCAAAAATAATTGGTTTTTCTTTTTTAAAGCCATCTTATTTCAAGAAAAGACACAAACTGAATATTTACTACTGGTTGCTTGGGTTTAAAGAGTGAGCTCATCATAATCGCTTATTCTGTGAAGGTCTTAGGATAAGTTATAAAGTGAGACATAAATGGGAATATACCATTAAAGAGCTACGGAAGAATTATTTGACCCCAATTTTGGTGTAAATATATGCATCCCATCAATGTACCTGTGCATGTTTATTGTGCAACATGTAGAATCGCTGGCCGCAAGGAAGCCTTAGTGGATAAGTCTATGCTGGTGGTTGCAGAGACCTCCACCTCGAGGTCATGGTTTTTGTTGAGAGGGGGCAAAAGGGACAGCTGCTGAGGGGGCACTAAGGTAAGCCTGGGCCTATGTCAGCTGCACTTTTTGGCCTATGCCAAAAGGTGATCCTGAGTGTTTAAGCCAGGAGATCACACATTCCTCGCACCTGTATCTGTGTTCTTGAGCATAAATCGATTGTGCAGGAGCAGTAGAATTACGGTGCTGTCTCCTAGAAAAGGAAAACTGGTCTGTTTGCCTCTCTAGATGCAATAAAGTAAGTAGACTTTACATATATTTAGAGAACCAGAACTGCTCTGAAAGATATATTTGCATTTTAAATGTATTTCAGATCATAAATGGCAGAAGAATGCGTGTTTCCAGCCTTAAGCTATAACATCACACAGCCATGTTTGAAAGGTTCAAGCATGAAATACAAGCATTTGCTTAGTTTCTTCTAAGCATTTTCATATAAAAGTTATTTATTTACCAACAGGAACTGATGGAGTAGACAAATGACCATCCCAAACATAAGGCCAGAGATGAAGTATGGTATAAAGTTGCATAGCAGGTAGAAAAATGGTGGGACTAAATTGACCAAATGACTCTATTGGCCAATATGCCTTTGAATTCTGTTTGGAATTCATTGGCGTTCATTTATACTAAGTTTCTTATTCCATGCAATAAATAGAGATGGGAAGGGAATATGTGGGTAGTCAGCTGTTTTGATAAGATACAGCCCTAGACCTACTCTTTTTCATTCTGTTGCTTTGCGAAAATGTTGGTGGACACCCATGAATGAGCGTAAACATTTTTAAGCCAGACAAGAAACCTTGTACCTTCGGCCAACTGGGAAAATAAAGCCAAGTGCACCCCCCCTAGAACTAACACACAGACACTTCAGGCTGACCTTATCTGAAGAATTAAGATCAGTCAAGGGGCAATTGACCCCTGCCCACCAGGCCAGCCCCCCACTGGATATTACCTACATAATGAGTTGAGAACTATTTTTTAGGCAAAGCCATGTTACACATACAGTACACTGTAACATAAGCATCATATGTATCTTTAAAGTTAAAATAGAACAGGGCGACTGGGGGAAAATTAGCAATATATTATCTGTCAATAGTGTTAAAAGATGTCTGTTTTGTTCAACCAGTTTTATTCCATTATAAATCCATTTCCTTAACAAATTAATACACTACTTTCAGTACAAGATCTGTCATTGACCCTTTTCCCTCATGTCCCATGTCATGGTGGGAAAGACATACATTTTTCTATTTTTAAATATAACACTAATCATTTTTTCCACTTATTCATTGCTCTGGATAATTATAATCATTAGACTATATTACTTCTTTTGTTAAAAGTGCTCATTCCAATTATAATTCATTTCATCTCTCGGAGCTGAATAATGACTATTGAATATAACACAATTGTATTGATTTTACTCTCACCTTTAATTTTGTCGCATTTAATCATGTATACTGCATAAATGATGGAGCAATAAATAAGATTGGTATGTAAATGCCTGGAATGTTGTATTTTAAGTATAATTTAATATTACATACATAATTGTATTTCAAATGTTGATTTTTGTTATTTATGAACACTAAAATATGACCGATCTGTACGTGTATTTCTTATAAAAATGACAACTTGAAAATAAAAAATAATCATTAAAACTGTGGCCCATTCCAGCCTTGTGTAGATCTACAATCTCCTCTGCAAAGAGGAGTGGGACAAAATCCCTCCTGAGTCAAATGCAAGTCAATTTATAACTTATTTGAAATGCGTTGAAATTTATACCTGTACCCAAATACAATCATAATCCACAACCACCGTATTCATACCCCAATCATCATGTTCCTCCCCATTATCATTTCCATCCCATACCATTATGGGGTGCCATATTGGGGTGCCATATTGCACCACAATCATTCCCCTCTGTCTTCATGCCCCTTAACATAACTTCTCATCTTTATCAGCCACAATTTTACGGGTCTTAATGAGTAGGCTTCCATGCTGCATCATTTTACCCTTCAGCTTATCTTCCAAGATATCAGCCAGAGCATGTTCATCAGCCAGGTCCTTCTGAAGGATGCTGACAGCACAGCCCATACCGGCTCGTTTCCCATACTTTATTTCCCCATCATCTTAATACTCTTCCCTTAGCATGCCTCCCCATTATGTTAATACTAACACATCCACCAACACCGAATGAGCACTCACCGCAGCAGTTCTTCAGCCCTATATCACCTACAGTGGATCTAAAAAGTCTACACACCCCTGTTAAAATACCAGGTTCTTGTGATGTTAAAGAATGAGACAAAGATAAATCATGTCAGAACTTTTTCCACCTTTAATGTGACCTATTGTAGACAATTCTTGGAACGCCAGAATGATTCCTAACAGTTCACGATTACCCATATCATATTTGGATTCAGACGGCGAGAATTTCTTGTTGGCAAAAGACTGCCCCACACCAATCTTGGAGGCATTGACCTCAACCACGAAGGGCTTGGAGCAGTTAGGACTGGAGGCAGTGGCAAAGGCTTGTTTGAGCAGACGGAAGGCCAGAGCCACTTATTCAGACCAATGTTTAATCTGTTCCTTTCTTAGTCATGACAGAGAGTGGGGCTCCAATCTTGGTAAATGAATTTTGCAAATCCCAGGAACCGTTGAGGCTGAGTCTATTCTAAAAGAGCTTGACTGGACTAGTTTATTTCAGCGGCAATTGTCTTAAATTGTATAGCATACTTGGCCACTGATATGGAAATGAGGAGGCTGCAGCGGCTTTACTGGGTACATCAAATGTGTTACGGAAGGCCACGATGAATGAAGCAAAATTATACACTAATGGATAATTCTTCTCCCAGTGTGGAGAAGCCAAAAACAAGGGCTTGAGGTCAAAAGAAAGATGAGGTACCCCACTTTAGCCCTCTCGCATAGGAAAATTGGGGTGATGAGGGGTGAGTTCAGAGTGACACATACAATTTTCAACAATAATTAATTCAAACAATTAAACACGGGTATAACTAGAAACCACAGAGCCTCATTGTGAAAGTTTCCCCAGGCCTTTTGACTTAACAAGCAACATGTCACACAGCCTTTGTCCCTAAACTGGACAAATTTGCGGTACAAACAGCCTGCCTGTGCCATCTTTGCCCCTCAAACAGCTTGTCAATGCCCCAGAACAGCTTGTATGTGTCATCTTGTCCCCGAGCATCATGTTAGAGCACCTAAACAGATTGACAGCACAAACAAACAGCTTGTCAGTGCCCCCAAACAGTCTGCCTGTTCTTCTTTGCTAAACAGCTTGTTAGTCCCCCCAAACAGCCTGTCTGTGCCATGTTTGTCCACCAAACACGTACACATCCATGCTAACACACAAACACTTACACACCCACGCTTAGACACACAAACACCTAGACAAGTACACATGCACATTCATGCACACATACACTTACACATTCATGACATGATGCAATCCAGCACTGACTGGCATATGCACAGTGGTAACACATTCGTGTGGCCGCAACTCTGTCTTTTTTACAGATATGTATAACTTAAATTACTTTATAAGCTGGGAAAACAAAATAATTTATATGAACGTGGCCTGAATGTAATAAATTGAGGAACCAACCCCACTGGAAATGTGGACAGGTTGTGCTATATTCACTTACACAACCAACACAACTAAACAACACCTGACAATTTTACAGATTCTATTATATTTACCCATTTCACAGAATATTTATGCAACCACAGTTAGGAAAAAGGAAAATTCCAAATGTCATCACTTTACCGCAGCTGTTTCCTAAGACTTTTAATGATGTTGTGCTGTTACAGAAACATACTGGCTTCACCGCAGTATAACTAAAGCACTGGTTTTACATTATGTCGTGCTACATTCTTCTGTCTTTTTGAACAATAAGGAAAATATAAAATATTGGAAAGACATTTTTATTTGGGGCCTCCACACAACATAACATTGCATGTATGTATTTAAGAAGAAAGCAGAGTTTGTAGGAATTGTCAGTCATTAGTACCGATTTAACTTTGGAACAATTTGTGCAAAGTGTATTATATTTATTGTGCTCATTGGTATTATTATTTATCAAATCTGTTGAAAACTGTTATGATTGCCCAAGAGTGTGCAAGGAGATTGTGTGGATACTTATTCTACATGCATTGCTGTTTAAAATGACCTGATACAATCAAATTTATATAAATTCTGGATTGTATAACTTCCCACAGATCATTCAAAAAATATTAAAAAAGCAGAAAGTCAGCAAATCTTATGCACTTTAATGCACATGATAGCTGTGTGGTCCCTTTAACTTTTCATTTTGTCCATTTTGAAAATGCATAGGAGATTCTGTAGAATCCCCCCAAATAAACACACGGACACAAACTGTTTCAGATAGAAAAATTGGTCACAGATTTTAATATGTATGGGAAACAAACATAATCAATTATTAACACAATAAAATCACTGTCAGAATTAACACCACAAGTAATACAGTGCATGCATTCCACCATTGTTTTCCAATCATCCCCCTGACAATGACACCCCCTTCCCATACATATAACACCATTAACCCCCAACAAAAAAAAAACAATCGGGAAAGAGCCTACCGAGACGCACCTTTTCTACACCAGGTTCTGAGCCACCGGCCAGCACGAAACCGCCAACACCAACCAAACCAGAAACACACTATTTCCTATTAACCAACCATTATTCCACCCCCACCTTACACTGACCAGCCCTGCCACTGTGACAATGACGAGAAGAACCTTGGTCACCCTACTAATAACAGGGAGGGAGGGTGGGAAATTCAGGTGAGAAAAATTAATTAAAAACGACAGTCACACGATGGAGGGACCTATTTATACAGGACCTCCCAAAGTCCCCTAACCAATGTCCCTTAACCCCTTTATCCTAAACCCACCTCCTCGCCCAGTCAAGGCCCCTTCCACTATGGTCTGCTGGTTCCATGGGCTACATTCCTTTTTTTATGATGTTTTTGGTTTATGATTTGTTTTGCTAACAAACTGAGTTTCCAGCAGAGGGAGCCAGAGCACGACCAACGTCTATGTTTAGCCTCCATTCATGTGGATAATTTGTACGAAATTGATTTTCAGAGGTAGTTTGATTATAGTAAAAAAAAATATAAATATAGCTAAATTAAAGCCGAAATGGAACAACAGTCTCTCTTTTTAATAAGCTGCAAGTGAAAATATTTTCGGTGCTGATGTTTTGGCACTGATTGTCATAAAACGTACTTCAATGTTTCCAAGTAAAAATTAAATAAATGATTTCTTGGAAATTGTACAGCAAAATTTGTCAAACAGGAGTCATTTTGCACATTCCAACCTTAGGGAAAATGGAAAACCACCGTTAGTCCGTAACTTGAACTAATAAATATTTCCACAATGAATTCTTTTTCTTTTTCCCCATTGGCTAAAGTCTTCCATCTTAGCCAAAAACCCCTTCACATGTTTTTGTCGGAGTCTACTGAGAAGGTCTGGATATTGTTTAATATAAGACACAAGAAAAAACTTTTCTTCATGCTAATCCCAAAAAATCTTCAAGTAGGGGTTGCAAAAATGGGCAGCGTGTATAAATTCAAAGCCTGAACATTGAACATCTGTGAACAAACAAGTGTTTGACATCAGCAGATGCTTGGCCATAGTTTAGTACTGGTCATGAAATCTGCCCCCGGGTTCCTATTAGACGTTTATCAATTTTAGTAGACGAAGTTCTAGACACATTTAAATACATAGAGAGATTAAACAAAGTTACAAGACAGATGTTTGTTTGAAAAGAGAAGAAATGCTAGAATAATCTAAAACGTGAAGGTTCAAGAAGGAACTTTTACTTTTGTGAGAGGGTAGTAGATAAGCGGAACAGACTCCCTGAAGGTGGTAGAGGCTAATACAGTTGGTGGATTTAGACATGCATGGGATAGACATTTGGCTATCTTGAAACACAGCAGGAAAAATGTGTAGACGCGATGGGCCAAATGGTTTATAGCTCTCTTTACCTGTTTATTATTTTGTATCTGCAGATTGACCATAATTTCTTTAGTGCTTTAGCTTTTTTCTGGCCTCACTCTTCTTCTTCAGCCGTTATCTTGAGACATGATCCCAAAATAATTGTACTTGTTTTCCAAAAAACATCTACAGATGGATGGAAGAGCTGCTGCATTAGAGAATATATATTCACAATAATAATCACAGCTCTGTTGGGCTGTTGTAAAGGCTTCAAATGACAGCTACATAGGCTGCGGTGGGAAAAAAAGCCAACACACATCCTAAAAAGTAATGCACACCTTGACCAAGCATCTCGAAGCCTTCCTACAGCTGTGACTTTAACATGGACACCTCTACTCTACAATGTTTGGTACAAACTATTAAGGAATAAAACTACACAACCTACAGTATGTTATGAATCACTTTGTGGCTTGCACCCCGTTGAGCTTCTAGGTCCATGCTCCTCAAGAAGACACCATACATTGGGTTTGGGTTTGCTGGTAGGCCCTGAATGGATAACTTCTTAGATATCCACCAATAAAAAAAACCCCGGAAATATATTTTCTTCCATTTGTTATACCCTAATCTCCATACGCTGCTAAATCCTGATTTAAAATGCTAATGTCAGGTATAATACTTTTTCTATTTTTTTTAAAAATAACAATTATACATATTTTCTTCACGTTTTGTAACCACCGAGATAAAAACACAATTGAAGTTTTTAAAACAATCACCTCAATAGGGAATGAATGCGAATGCTGAAAGGACCGGATTTGTTTTAATGCGATTCTTCTCATTTTTTATTTTTTTTTTACAATATATTGTGTTTATCAGCCCAAATGCAGCAGCAACAGTTCATTCAAATAGAAGCAAACTTCGTCGAAATAAATTACAAAGGGAGGTGAAAGATACGGTGTTCTGTGCAATCCAATGCAAATATATGCAAATTTCTTCATATTAGAATCATTGTCTACTTGTCATTCTCGCATGGGGCACATCAAAGCCATATGACCTGATTTTGCACCTGCTGTTTAATTAACTTTACAAGGCGCACACACACACGCAACTCCCGGTGATATACAAATCAGTTTTTACTACCACGGCTTTCAATTTGGAAAGAGCTGGCTGCGGCGTTCGATCAGTAGCTGCCCAAATGCTATTGTCTGAGCCCATCGTAGCTACAGGAACAAATAGCCAAATGCATGTTGCCCACCAGATAATTTATATTCCATTCATTATTAATTTATAATCGTATCCTAACAATAAAAATGGCAGGTTTAGAATTCAAAAGCTAACGCACATAAGGCGATGGGCTGGATATTCAATAATGGTAGCTTAAAAGCATTGGAAAAGCCCATTTTTAAATATTTTTTGGATCATTGGAGCAAATAATGAACATCTTTTTGGCCAATTATTGTTGCATTCTTATAAGTGCTCCTATTTGTACTACAGTACTTAGCCATTGAAAGAAGGTAGTCAGAACAATCAGTCATGAGAATTACAAACGAGTGCCACTAATGGACACCCACCACATACCCCATTGATTCCACTTAGCATCGATACCAAAGGCGTATGTATGAGAGAATTGTAAGCTACATGACGTTTGTCACAAAAAGAATTTAAGGAATGTAGTACTTTCCGCCCCATGGAGACCCCAGTAGAGAAAAAAAAATATCGGTTTTGCATTTCAGTTTCCATGATGATTTGTGCCATGAAGTATAGGACGTTTACATCACAAGACTGCTTTTGACTTTATTACACAAGGGTAATTCGGGAAACCTCATGTGCGCTGTGACATCAGAGTGCAAACTCCAGCCCTCATCTTTGCTCACAAGGGAATTTACACATAGATTAAATGTAGAACTTTTCACATTATACCAGCACTAGTATATAATATAAAAAAGTTCCAGAGAAGGTATGCTGAATACATTTAAGGCAAGAAATAATGGGATTGTGCCACGAATTTCCATTGTTTGCTATATAACAATGTGGGACTTTAATGTAGACTTCTCACTTTGTGTTTGCATTGTAGAGTGTCTTTGAGGCCAGAAGGCCTAGCGCCACCTATATCCCTTGGACGGAATAATACATCTATGTGTTACATTCTTAAATATTTATCACATTTCATATTGCTTATATATTTCACTTTAGTGGGAAACATTCCTAATGTTCCTGCTATCTCTCTGATTTCCTCTTTTTTTTTGCAGCCCAAGGATGGCCTGCTTTACGTGCATTGACCACTTGCTGTAGGTTCAGAGCAGCAGCTTCCAAATGCGAGTGCCACACCTTGAATCAACTCCAGGCCTTTAACCTTCTTAATTGATGAAGAAATAACAAACGAATAGCCCATATCCGAGTCACTTGTCCAATTATGTTTGGTCCCTTAAAATGAGGGGGCTAACTTATTGAAGTAATTCCTAAACCCTTCCTCCAATTTGGATGTCTATACCCTCAAATTGAAGCTTAGGGGCTGCACTTTAAGCGCATATTCTTTATTTAACTGTACCTTGAATTATTTTTGTTAAACAGCCGCAATAACAAAATTTGTGTTAGTGTCCAAATATTTCCGGACCTAACTGTGTTTGTATGGGCAGTATTAGCGTGCGTAAGGGCAGTGTATGTGTACAGTATCTCACAAAAGTGAGTACACCCCGCACATTTTTGTAAATAGTTTATTATATCTTTTCATGCGACAGCACTGAAGTGACACTCTGCTACAATGTAAAGTAGTTAGTAGAAGCATTGCTTAACGCTAATCTACAAAACACCAGACAAGCCAGAAAGCTTGTTTTCTTCCCCACAGAAATCTCATGGTGCTGCCACAACCACAAGGGATTCTGGGTGGGCGCATGCAAACAAGGTCAACAATGATCACCTTTATACATGGATCCCTTGAAAGCAATTGCCCGCTGTACAAGACAGCCTTTAGACAAAACTCGGGAAAGAGGTGCAGTAGCAAGATCACCACTCATGGACAGCTGTTCCGTCCTCCATGGGACTCGTCAGCATGAGGCTGTGATACTGGCTTAATACTTGAGGCTTGGAGAAGCACGAGAAATACCAATAACAAAAGTTATGGTGGGTAAAGGTGATGGAAAACCCTTCCATTGTTGACCTTGTTGCATGCTTCTACCAGAAAGCCCACTGGCAGGGCACACGGCCGAAAGCCCACTGGCAGGGCACACGGCAGAAAGCCCACTGGCAGGGCACACGGCAGAAAGCCCACTGGCAGGGCACATGGCAGAAAGCCTATTGGCAGGGCACATGGCAGAAAGCCAAAACAGCATGCAGATGTCACAATCAAGCTGGATCAGAAGCAGGATGCTAGTATCGATTCAGGACCAGGTACAGAGCCACAGCAATAGGCTGCTAGGCTGCAGAGCAGGTATATAAGTGCAGGGCTAAACTCAGGTAAACAGGTGCAGTTGGTCAGGTGAGCTAATTCCTGAATCCTCATACGGGAGAGTGGCCTCTAGAGGTTGCAAGGAAACATGACATGGGTATGATTTCATGATGTCCAAGGTGGCAGGGTGGAACCCTGACAGTACATCATGTATTTTTGTTTTGGAGGAGGGGTAGGGGCTCCAGTGCTTTGCCCAGGACCTACAATGCTGTTAAGACAGTCATGGTCAGTGGCATATATTGTCCTGTTGGGCAAACTATCTCACTGCTGTTTAATAGGTCTGTTAGGTAGATCTGAGATTGCCCGTGTAACCGGCCCAGTTACGCTATGTTATATCATGACAGTCAGCAGAAAGAGTGGCAGTCGCAGAGGTAAGTGCTGAGTGTTGGGTGGAGTGTTTCCCTGGGTCAGGACTAGGGAAGCCCCCAACCAAAATAAATTACTGAGCCTACCCCTTTCAGGTATACATTAGTGCCCAAACTAAATAGAAGGTTAAAATGACATTGTATGCCCATAATATGGTTTTGTAATTGCATATTTGTTGCTCATTTAATCCATACATTACATTACAATGCAGTGTAAACAACAAAAAAACAAAAACATATATCTCCCTGCTTCTAGTACAGTAAGTGGATTTTGAGAAAATGAATCATATGATACATCCAAGTCTCATTAAGGAAACCAGAGACGATAGGTCTCCTAGGACCTATGGATCCTTATTATTTGGTACCTTGGACTATGCTATGATTTACACTAACTCTGAAATATTTATTGCTTATCATTTAGTCTACTTTTTCTTCCTGTTTATACAGAAAGAATGGTGCAAAATCACTTTGGATAAACTATTTATTTTTGCCACATTCGTTAAAATTAAGGTTCATACAAATCCATAAGTCTATTATTATTATTATTACATTGGTTGTTTTTTTTGCTTGTTTTACGGTAACTTATTGTGGGTCAACTGATTGATTAACTGGCATGGTGGATTTGTTTTTCCCAAAAGCGTTGTTTATTAATTCTTTATGTGGGTGCAGGAATATATAGCTTAATATTAGATGGCAGTATCGCTACAATAGATGGCAGTGTTGGCTTACTGGAAATTTTGAATATAATTTTATTCTAGTCATATCAAAATTGGCCTAAAGCAGTGCATCTCAACTCACCATATGGTTGGGTTCTTAACCTACAGATGAATAATAGTAGAGGAATATATTTATCATCTTAACATTAAAAATAAGTAAGACAGAATGGTATATATGGTACTGTAATATACCATACATTAAAGGCAAGCATATGCTATTTCAAATTAATATTTACTACCTTCAAATGGCATCATTCTAAAAGAAAATTATTTGGTAGCATGAGAATACAATCCCCCTACAGGATCCAAATAAAAGGAATGACACCTAAAATGTGGCATCGTCGCTTTCTCCAAGTCATTTTTATTATTGCCTTTTCCTGGGGTGAGTTATTCTTTAATACCTTTTGTCAACTGTTGCTCCAGATCGGGACAACTTAGGAATGAAAAGTGATTTTAAATTGTATAATGTACACAGCAAGCCAGTGAAATCATTTTATTTTCCACCTGGATCTAAATAGATTGCCAGTTCTTAGTTTTTTTTAGGTGGAATTAACATGTTTTTGAACTTTCTGAGACATTAACTGTCCATGTTTTTTTCTTTTTTCATTGATCTCCCACTTTTCTATGAATGGCCAGACAATGTATGTTTTGTTCATAGTCCTGACATCTACATATGAAATTACAGTCACATATCCTATCTCGTCTGCCACTCCATTGTTTGGATGGGAATCAACAAAAATATATTCTACACAAACCATTCATAGACCTCACAAACATATTGAGAGCAACATGTTAGCAGCACAACTCAATGTTTTCTGTTGAATATGAACCGCAAGAAAGCAAGAAAATGTTTGATCCCACAACCAGTCTTGCCAGCTAAATCCTGTTCTTTTGGACTTGATACCATAATGGCGGCAGTCCCTTCCCAAGCTACTCCAGTACCCTGGATCGTAATGTATATATTCCTTAATCAGTGCCCACTGCACCGTTGAGTCCTGGAAACATCAGCTCTTAATTGATATTCATAACAGCTTCCATGAGAACGTCGAAGCATTTTGCAGTTTTAGTTTCAGAACTGTGTTAACGTATATTATAATAAGCAAGTAAAGAGAAACATTAGGCAAAGAATTAGCAAATTATGCACAGTGGTCTCTAAATAGGTTGGAGTGCTGGTTTCCTAAAGGAATCATATCTGGAAACCAGCATAATCATTGACCTCCCAACATTCTTCTTACTCAAACTGGGTTCAGTAAATAGTCTTCTTTACAGGGGCAAATAGAAACAATGGGGCGAAAAATTGCCATGGGCCCCACAACTTCAACAGCTAGTCTGGGGCATCATTGCCTCCACATAACTGGTCTGTGTCCTTCTTGGCCCCTTGGCCCACCCTTCCAACATAAAACATCTGTAAACACACTTACACAAATTATACACACTTACTCATACTCACTAACCACACTCCATCTCACTCCACACAATTAGACATGCATGCTCACACACACACACACTCAAGTACACATATGTGCAAACACATATAGATATAGTGTGGGAGCAGGCTCGGTATCACTGCGGGCTCACATGACCTTGATACAATCCTGTCTACCTGTGCTGGTTCAAAATAGTTTAGAAAGGGCCCTTCCAACCTGGATCTGTACGGTACGAGGAGACCCTAGTGGTCTCTATTTAACAGGAGGCTGTGACAAGGGCTGTGGTAGGGGAGAGGGAATCTGGCAGGGTGGGACTATGACATGAGGGAGATGTAACAGAGGGATGTAAAACACAAAGGATATGTAATGGCGAGGTATAAAACATGAGGGATGTGTAATGGTGGAGATTAACCAAGATAAGAGAGGAAAGGAGTAGCAATAAAAAAAATTATAGAGCAGCAGATCGGGTAAGTGTGTGGCGCTGTCAGCCAGTGGCCCACCAGGCATTTGACCAGTGTACAAGATGGCCAATCCGGACCTGATAGGGGGATACATAAAGGAGAGAGATAAAAAAAGACAAAAGGGAGTAGTTAAAAATGAGTTTAATACAAAATAGTAATTTGGGAGCGGTAAAAAAGACAAAATAATTTATATTTTTATTCCTTGTTTAATGTATTTTTTAGACATTCAGACTGGGGAGACCTCTGGGTTGTTCCCAGGTATCTATGTTAACTAGAACATTTTGACATTTTGCACTATTGTTGGAGTTTTAGTCCACCAAATCTGGCAATAATAAATAGGAAGTGTCTTCAGTCTGCATTTCTTTATATGGGGGATAACATAATATGATCAAAATCATATTTATATGGAAATAGCTATAAACAGTGGCATATCTATCTTTGGCACAGTCCTAAACCTAATCCAACCCCCCCTTCGTGCTGCCATCCTTACTGCTGAGCACTGGGATATGATGTCATATCCCCGCACTCCGCCTTTTAAGGATGCGTGGTGCCAGACGGAAGTGACCTATGGAAACTGCTGATTCGGAACAATTCTCCATAGCCTTAGTGGGTAAGTTAGGGAGATTAGTGATCTCCATACCTGGGAACTTTCTGGTTCCAGCTACAGGATGCTGATTGGAAGTACCGATGATGTCAGTGGTCGGTTCCACTGATGTCATGGGAGAAATGCTATTTTGGGAGGGGAAGTGGTTGGGGAGTGGGGTAGTACCCGGATAAATGACGCTTCTCCTGGGGACTCCGGGCAAAACCCAGGTATGAGCCCCTGTTATCCACCTCAATAAGCAGTAATGCTAGAGGGAGCCTGATTGGGCTGAGGTCTAGTCGGTGTAGGACAGAACACACCACTGGCTATAGAGAAGTACATGATTTAAATCTCCATTAATCAGGCTACTCTGTTTAGGCGAAAAAAGTAGAGTTTTATGATTAAGGTTGGACTCAATCCATTGATAGAATTAAATAATAAATATGTTTTTAGGCAATTGTTTGTTTGTTGTAACATAAAGTGCTCTTTTTGATTGACAGACGCATGTAAGCAGTTTGGCGTGTACACAAACTTGTATGTTCTCTACACTACAATCAGTGTGGGTAAATTTGATCAACACATTATTATATTAAATAAAAATTGAATCTCTTCAAACAGGTGGCATATGGTTTGGGATCCCAATAACACAATTTTGAAGTGACCTGTGGATGCGTCTTAAACGTCTGTAGCTTTTTTTGAAATGTTGCGCAGGTATTACACTTTCCATCTGCCGTATCGCTTTCTTAGATGTACATGAAGGACAGATACTTTATAACTATTCACTCACTATTCTTCTGCAATAATTTATATAGATAGATGCTGCTCAGCTAAAAAAGCATCATCAAGAACCATTGTTTTTCTCAGTTATATATAATGCATTTTAAATTTTATGATTTGTGCTTGCAATGCACTTTGTATATGAGTATTTTCATCAGGTATGTCCTGATGAAAGTCAGCAATGACTGAAACGTCGACTTGACTTTGTTTGAATAAAGTTGTTAACTTGAAGACCTGGAGTGCTGACCATCCTTTGATACTAACTGGTTGGCTTCCGACTCGAAAAGGAAGCTATAAATGCAGTGGCTGCGTTACCTGCAGACACATAATTCAAACTAAATCATTTCAACATCCACATACAAATAAGCAGTTTGACATTAATCGTCATATCACCTGTAAATCCGAGTTTGTTGTATATAAAATCACATGCCCGTGTGGCCTCTGCTATATTGGAAAAAAGAACTTGACAATACGGGACAGAATCCGAGGACACCGGTCGGCTATCAATACAGCGTTCTGTAATGGAACAACTGATAAATAAAAAGTTATTTTATATTGCAAGTCTAATTTATTTTGGTCAATTTAGAACAATGTGTAAACCTGAAAAAAATGCAACCTTTAGCATGCCCTGCTAAGCCAAATTGTAAGTTTATTGATAATTTTTATATCTGGTTCTTTCTCTCATAGGTATAGTACTGTAAAGACATCAAGACATCACTATTATTTCCTAATTTTTTTTAATGAAAGCCACAACATTCACAGGTGTCCCAGGATCAATTAATGCAAAACAATTCTACATGTCATAGGAAACACCTGCTTCCCAGGACAGTGTGTGCTCCGTTAGGGTTGCTAGTTCAGGGTACTAGTAATGCCCAGCAATGCGATTTAAATCCATGCAGGATGCAGCCGATTTTTTTTTGCCATGCATGATGAATACATTTGGGATAAAGATTGATATACCACAATAGATTTACGAGGAAACCCAGATGTATCAGGCTACCCTGCCCTTTAATATGAAGTTGCAGCAAATCAATCAAAATTAACTCCTGATGTTCTTGTACTTGAAACAATGGTGAAAACAGAAATTAACCTATAATTACATGAGAGTGAGCATGGTTTGTGTTGTTCATACAAGCCATATTTTTCCATTGATGTGCCACACACCTCAGTTGTCTCTGAATGATTAACTAATGAACATACCCAATCTTTTCACGTGACAACATTGAAGAATTGGCACTCTACTACAATGTAAAGCAGTGAGTGCACAGTCTGTATAACAGTGTAAATTTGCTGTCCCCTCAAAATAACTCACCACACAGCAATTTATGTCTAAACCTTGGCAACAAAAGTACACCCCTAAGTGGAAATCTCCAAATTGGGCCCAAAGTGTCAATATTTTGTGTGGCCACCATTATTTTCCAGCACTGCCTTAACCCTCTTTGGCATGGAGTTCTCCAGAGCTTCACAGGTGGCCACTGGTGTCCTCTTCCTCTCCTCCATGACAACATCACGGAGCTGGTGGATATTAGAGAACTTGCTCTCCCCCACCTTCCGTTTGATGCCCCACAGATGCACAATATGGTTTAGGTCTGGAGACATGCTTGGCCAGTCCATCACTTTTACCCTCAGCTTCTTTAGCAAGGCAGTGGTCGTCTTGGAGGTGTGTTTGGGGTCGTTATCAT
The DNA here is from genome assembly GCA_009364415.1 of Spea multiplicata. Lineage (NCBI taxonomy): Eukaryota > Metazoa > Chordata > Amphibia > Anura > Pelobatidae > Spea > Spea multiplicata. The sequence continues at coordinate 43,479,710 of VKOC01000005.1, forward strand.
GTTGGAATACTGCCCTGTGGCCCAGTCTCCGTAGGGAGGGGATCATGCTCTGCTTCAGTTTGTCACAGTACATTCTGGCATTCATGGTTCCCTCAATGAAAGTACACCCTCTTTGAATTCTATGGTTATTGCTGGTGGCCTGGATGGCTGCTGGCTAGGCCACACAAACTGCTTACACTATGCCCTAGTCCAATACCAAAATCAGTGGAAATCTGTAATTTTGCTGCCCATTGGCTCCACTACACTCCCATCAGTCTGGAACGGCTGCTACTGGCAAGTTAAAATGGCATCAGCACACTTATATATCTAATGCTTGTCTCTCAGTAAATACTGATTGGCCAGAGTGAAAAAGTAAGGAAAAACTCTCACAGGATGTTGGACCCAACAATCACAGCCATTAGCATCAATGAGATACCCTCCCATTTTTTTGGGCTAGCTCTACTTATCAGCCATCCTTATGTACTCTCAACTTTACCTCAACAAGGAGCGCCAAAACTGCTTGTAATGTAGCCAAAATGTCTTATAATGTCATGGAGCTAAAATGGCTTGCAATGGCAGTTGCTACATGTGGCAACAAAAGGACGAATCCTAATAAATTGTCGGAACTTTTACAATTAGTTTTTGTTTGTTTTGTCGGAGATGAATACGAATGGGTGCTGTTCTGCGTCTAAGGTTTGACAAAATAGATTTAGCAGTTATGTCTACTTTAAAAAAGTGGCCTTTTGTTTTCACATAAAGGTATCTCTGTAATCAAAATTACTATTTCAATTCTTTATAAACTTTCATTATATTTGTATGTATTGTTATTTTGTGGTACAGTTTGTAGAACTGTAGTTTGTCTTTGGTATTGATACATATTAGCACATTACAATAAGACTTGAAACAGAGACAAGAATGATGAGAAATATGGCTTATCTCAAAGTGATTGATAACACTGGCTTTACTGGTACAGCGGGAACTAACAGAGTGGCTTGGGCAAGGAACAGATGTTCATTCTGCTCCTTTTCAACAAAAAAACATCTTATGCTACCCTTCAGGCTAGCCAGGTGGCTTTAGATCTTTTTTGGTATCTTTTCTAGAACAATTTCATCCCTGCTTTATTTTGGTCCAGCTTCACTGTTCCTCTCTAGGGGTATATACGATTAGCTCCAATAAACTCTCCAAAACAACATTTGAAAAATTAAGCCTCAAGTGCTCAATGGAAAAAAATTCAAGCAGTTAGGAAGGGAAGTGTTTAGAAGAGCTTGGTTGGCACTGTGCAGGTGCAAGGAATGGCATACAGCCAGGTCCCGCTAATGCCATCGGTTTTATATTAACATTTGTCAGGCATGATAAAGATTCTTTAGAAAATAAAAGGCAGTGGTTTAAGGATCTGTCACTTGGCATTTATGTGAGGATCATTTGGTTATATAGTACATTATATGGTTTTGGATAGGGCATAATAACAATCATCAGGTCTAAAAATTAGGTAAATACAACCTGAGATGAACAACACAAGACACATTACACTGTGTCATGATTTATTCAACAAAAATAAAGCCAAAATGGAGAAGCCATGTATGAGAAACTAAGTACACTGTGTTATGGTCTAGCTGCTTTTCTGCTGCATTGCTGGAGGCTATACAGCTTGGCTGGGTTGCCATGGCTACACTCCTGTCACTCCTGTGACTCAGCCCATTGTCCAGCCCACAGCCAGCCCCTTTTGGCTATTTAAGCAGCTAAACCTCACTTCCTCCTTGCCCTTGTGTTGGTTCTGGCTGCAAGTGCTATCGCTGTGTTCCTGAATTCCTGTGTATGACCTGGCTTTCTCTGACGTCCCTCCTGGCTCCTGATTCCTGGCTTGTTCCTGACTTCGCTGATCTCTGTATTCCTGACCCCGGCTTGTCTGAGTACCCGTCTTGGTTCCTGACCCCGGCTTGTCTTTTGGTATATGCTTTTGGATCACGATTTGGCTTTGTTCACTATTGTCATTACAATAAAGGTGATTGCATTTTACGTTTTGTGTCCGTCTGGTTCCTGGTCCCTAACACACTGTCACTGCTTTCAGGCAAATTAAGATGCAAAGTAGCAGACAGGTGGTGCTTCTACCATCACAGTGCTATTTAAATTTCCTTGAGTAATTGATCATTAGCAAGTGTGACCACCTCACCAATGTTTTAGCAGTTTGCTGGTCTGGGGCATTGAGGTCTGTGTTAACAGCTATGTCACATGTGTGCTGTTGTTCATTTAAGGTTTTTTTTTAGACTTGCAGAGGAAAAGATGATTGTTATTATGTTCTGATATGTTAAACCATAGACTTCAAAAAGGGTGTACTTTCTTTATCACACAACTGTATATATACTTATACTAAATGGTCAAAAGTATTGGGACACCTGCCCATTACACCAACAGGGCTTTTATGACATAGCATTCTAAATACAAAGACATGAATATGTATAGCTATAAAAGCTTCCATTCTTCTGGGAAGGCTTTCCACACGATTTTGGAGTGTTTCTGGAAATGTTTGCACATTCTTCCAGTAGAGCATTTGTGAGGTCAGGCACTGACATTGGCCGAGAAAGCCTGGCTCACAATCTCTGTTCCAGTTTATTCCAAAGCTGTTAAATGGGGTTGACTGTACAGGCCGGTCAAGGTCTTCCACACCAAACTCATCCAACCAAGTCTTTATGGACGTTGCTTTACGCACTGGGGCGCAGTGCATGCTGGAGAAGAAAGGGGCCTTTCCCAAAATGCTTCCATAGAGTTGGAAATATAGCATTGTCCAAAATGTCTTAGTATGTCCCCTTCAGCATACCAAGACATATTGGACAATGTTATGTTAGAATTTCTGTCCAGTGTGCTTATGTCTACGTTTATGTATATACAGTCTAAAACTTACAAAATTCAAGTTTATTTATAAAAGCAGTTTTGCATCAAAAGTTGTAAGAGTGATTTTTTTACACTTAGCGTTATTAGAGAGTTATGTCTAATATTACAGAGATAGTTGGACCCATTTGGCGTTTGCCTACTTGTATATTTGATTTATGTTTCTATTTGCCACCTATGCTTTCATAGTTGAGATGAAAAAGCAAACTTTGTGTGCTACTGAAGCATTAAAACTGACAGATCTTTAAAAATTTTGAAAATTGCTTTGTATAACCAGTGATACCCTAGAGATCACTTTTTTCCTCTTAGATGGTTTCAAAACCTCATTATCTTCTAGTTTAGCTCAGTATTTTGGCCAACTGTCAGATGGCTTGTGGATACCGCTGTTAATGAACTACAAACTGTCAAGGGAACAAATGCATCCCAGTGTACGGTGTATGCAGCTTGATGTCTTGTGTATTTTTTCTCATCTATATGCTGTGTAAAAGACGGCAGTTTAATGTATACATTGGCCACTGCTCGAAAAGTTTCTCCTTAAAAGCTTCGATATAAAAATATATTTCTGTTTATAAAGTTTTAGGACAGGACCTATATATAAGACTACGTATTCAGTGCTTCCATGGATGTAGGTATTCTAACTTGTCTATGTAAGTTTAATACATATAATTCAATAGTCTTTGATTTCTATCAGTGTTTATAAATATCAGTCCACTGCTTTGTGCTATTCGTATAAACCCCCACTAGAAGAAGTACCTGCACAGAAGACACTTTTCTTTAATGCATAGCCTTCTTAAAAACTGCTGTTTTCTGTAACAAAGTATTTTATGTAAATTACCGGTATGTTCCATGAGCTTTAAGCTCTGATGCATGGAAACCCATGTACTACCTAGTGTTGTAGATCTGTATAAACATGTAACAAAACATTATATTTGCATATATGAGGCCTATTGCATATAAATAATGGAGGGATTTCAAGATAAAAATAATATATTTTCTTTTTCAACATGTTGTTTGAGTGTGAGAAAAAAACAAGTGTGTGTAATACAAATATTGTTGGTGGCTAAAACTTATCCTAAGTTAATTCTTGTATATCACTATTAGGCTTTTGGCTATCCACCACTGAAGATAGTATCTTTAAGATAATGTCTTAAAAGGGACAAGTATAATTATATGGCGATGTAGTTCATACATGGTTGAACTTAAAAGACTATTTTTCCTCTGCAAGAAAAGGAGCTTGAATTGGCATGAGAAACCTAACTATTAACGATTACACAAGTAAGTTATTCTGTTTGTATTATTCCACAGTTGATTCCATTGTTTGGACTCCACTAGCTATGACGAATTATGTCTGGCTATGTAGAAAGCCGAGAGAATTGTGTTGCCTGCTTTCAATAAACATATGGATGCATAAAATTATTATTCTAGTAGGTATGTTGTTATAGACAAAAGGATTACGTTAATAAAAAGTTGATAGGTCCATCATTTTAAAGGTTACCTAATGACCAACTCACAAAGCAACCCATATATTCACAAGTACACAAGTTGCTTGTCGGTACATGCACATTTATGTGCAATTTTGCAAGTTGCAGGCAAGAGCATGCAAGCGAAGTTCCAACTTACCTGTCCTTATCTGTAACAAAATGAATTGAAAACCAGGGCCCCATGTATTCTTGATTGACAAGGGTGGGGAACAACAAGTATGAGGTAACCTGACAGGTATAGGCCCCATCTATTCTTTCTTCACCCCATTCTGTGCCCAATTAGATGGAAGGGTTAACATGTACATGATAAGCCTGTGGACGTATGAAGCCCAAACATGTCTTTCTATCTTTCTATCCCTAATGCTTCCTATCATTGAAATGAAGGCTAAATGCCACCTATGCCCCCAACCACCACCTTTGCTTACGAGATAGAGATTTATTTCATTGAGTTCATTTCCCTTCACATTTTATCTCTTTAAAAAGTTGTCAAGAATGAAGCACAGGGGCAGGTATTGTGTATCAACAATTTGTCAGAAATATGATGCATTAAAAATAAGGACAGTCTTTATTCTACGAACTAGACACACCTCTTTGTTTAGACAGTTAAGTTATGTAGGGTATATTTAAATGTTAAAGAATACACATATATTAATATTGATGTTTAATGCCATTGATATATGAATTGACAGTCACTGCCCATCAACCAACTGATACATCACAATACATGACTTATCATACCATGATTTTTTAGATTCAGTTTTCTACTTTTTTAGTATTTTAGGTTATATTTTGTGGGAATTGCATTGAACATGAAAAAAATTTTTTCTACTTATAATATTGTACCCCACCCTTTAGACATGGCAGATTTTTAAGAAATTAGGAACATGACAAAGGGTACTAGAATTAAGTACGTGATCTCGCATTAACACTAAATCTGGAGTTTACGCAATTATCCATAAGACCTCTCGATGTAATAGTAGGGATAATACTAATAGTAATTTCTATCAAAACAATAACAGACTCAGATCACTGTGGGTCCGCAGTATAACACTTATTCAAAACACTTGTTACAACACTTGCAGTGTTCATTGAATCCACGACTTTATTTTACTTTATTTGATTGTAGACATAATCGAGGAGTAGGAATGGATCAACAAATGCCTTACTTTTTTTGATCGCAGTGTAAACCCTATGGCTAAAGTATGAAACAGTAATTAAAACTTCATCTCCAAAGCCAGCCTGTTCTCTTATCTAATAGACACCCATGTAAAGAATACAATAGACTGAGAACATTTATAGTATGTATATATATACTTATAAACATTTATGTGTGTGTGTGCGTATATATATAAATATATATATATATATACACACACACCATCTAATTGTTTTATAGATTGAAAAATGTTCCAATAACCAGTTATGCCCTTTAACACTAACTATAGTCACAAGACCACAAAAAAAGTAGAAGAACATACATTTCTGTGAACGAGTACATTTACTTAATGTTTTTATAGCTTTGCAGATGCAAACCATTTTTTAAGCTTGGTTAATCCTGAATCCATACAGCATGTAATCATTTTAATGTGCTTCATTTTGCTAATTTGAAAAATACATAGAAAACTAGTCTGTTCGGTGAAGATATGACAAGTCATGAAACAATCCCTTTCCATAATATGTTTTATTATTGCAAATGCTATCTTTAATTGTCTCCTTGTTCAAGGGGCTAGGAATAAGATACTTGTTCTTGTGCCAAAATCTTCCACTGCCAACACTAGTGGATTATTGTACCATCCCATATCTGCCACAGGTTTCGCACTGTCTTCTCATGTTTCCTCCTGATAATAAGACCAACATTTTAAACATTCTGATAAGAAGGTATTTCAATATCCACATACTTGGATTACTAAGGATCGTATTAGCTAGATATTTAGGTTTTGTTTTTTCTCTTGTGGAAACTATACTACGTCAATGATATAATCTTCTTTTGGCATATAGATGATCATGTTAAGCCATACAATTCTATGGAACTTTAAGAAACAAATATTACATAATGTTCAGTAACCCCATCGCCAAAAAAGTAAATAATAATAATAATATAAAATAATATATACAAAGTTTAGAAATACTAGGTCATTTTTTATTAATACTACTTGTTATATAAGATGGTCATTCACAAAGCATATTACTTACTATATAAATGTAGTTGTATAGCATGTATCTATATCTATAGATTCATTCACCAGTCTTTGTAGGCTTTGGTTTTCCTTTATTTATTGGTTTCTCGGGTGCACTCTGGTCTGGTTGTGGGAAAGCACACATACATCTCTAGAAAACATATTAACAACTCCAGGTTGTCCCTAAAATCACCTGGGTTGTGCATTAACATATAATGACCCTAATGAATATCAGAAACGATGATATACAGAATAGAAGTTAGAGAGCTATAAAAGAAAGAAAGGCTCAGCAGAAAGTATAGATTGGAGAAAACACATCTCGTTCAGATTTCACTACTACTGACTTAAAATTGAGCTACACAATGAGATAAGCAATCTTGTATTTTTTGGCTGTGTTGGAAAATATCTCATTATATATACCTTGTAAACCTGGCCAAATCCAGATTTCTAAAACTTCCTTTAGTTCTGTTTAGATGAGGTAGAAACAAACATATCAAACACTGTTCTTATTTTGACTTGGGCGACTAATTTAATCATTCAGGCAGATTCGTTTTATTAATTTGGCACACGCTGCTGGATTGCCTCCAGAGAATAAAAAAAGCTTGTTTAGAAAGAGATGTTCTAAAATATATTGACGATATCTGAGCAGAAGAACCAAAACTTCTTCAGGAGGGCATGTTCAAATACAATATGCTTCAGGGCAAAAGGTAACATTTTTTTGATATATATGTAAAATGAAAAGCCAATAATAATCAATAGTTAACAAAATACCTTAATTTTTCCTGTAGAGGACAAAAACTAAACTGACACCTGGCTAATTGGTGGTACAACACTCTGGGCAATATCCTATTACCTGATATAAAATGAATTACTGTGTTATTTCTTAATGTTTTCTATTGGAATATACAAAATAATCAGAATGGTGTTTTAAAGTGAGCCATAAGGATATGGGGTATGCTCACAAAGACCTTGTTATATATAATTTATAGAAATAACAACGGAAAGGATAACTGCTTCTTATCTAGAACACCGTTGGCACTGTGTATGAGACGCTTGAAGGAGTTTAAATGGTTGCAGGTGGATAAACTTTACATATTTATTTTTTGAGTTATAATGTGAGGCATGTGTATTCTAAGTTGTATTGCACAAAGTTAATGTGATCCCCAATTAGTGCACAGAAAAAGAAGTAACAAATAATATTTGTTATATCTTCATCACTGCATCAATGCCTTCTGAATTTGTTAACTAAAAATGCTGGGTGATATACCAGTTAAATACTAGGCTGCCAGTGATGGTAGTGCTGCCTCCTACAATAGGATGTGAGCAGTGGTGGGATTTGGCCGGTTCTTGCCGGGCCACGCGAACCGTTTCTTTAAAAATGTAGAGGTCGCCAAACAATTTCTTAATTACCCTATTATAGGCCGCACTTTTCCACCCACTTAAAGTGGGGGTGCAGCCTATAATCAAGGTTTAGCTCAATTTGTTTCTTTATCATTTAGCCCTGCTGCGGGCAAACAGCAGGGTGAGGGTCCACCATAGAAGCCCCAGTGGAAGCGCTGGCAGCAGCTGCAGGGGACCTGTATCCTCTCTGGCTGTCAGGGAACGTCTGCGCGATGCACGTAGACAACTTCCGCTGCTGTCGCCACTTCCACCAGGGCTTCTATGATGAAGCGACAGCATAGAAGCCGCGACGGCATAGAAGCCTCAACGGATGGGACGAGCAGCAGCGGAAGTTGTCTACGTGCATCGCACCAGTGAGTCTTGGGATGCATTGGTAAGTTTGGGGGGCCAGAGTGGCATATTTGGGGGCGTAAAGTATATCGGGGGCAGAGTGTCATATCAGGGGGGCAGAGTGGCATATCAGGGGGCATAAAGTATATCAGTGGGGAATAAAGTATATCAGGGGGCAGAGTGTGATATCAGGGGGGCAGAGTGTCATATCTAGGGGTATAAAGGATATCAGGGGGCATAAAGCATATCGGGAGAAGAGTGTCATATCAGGGGAGCAGAGTGGCATATCTGCGGGGCAGAGTGGCATATCTATAAGTAAGGTGCATTATGAATTAAGGGGGACCTTAAAATGGCTATTGGCTTTCCATATGTCTCTATACAACCTATGCTGACTATGCTGCATAATAGATACCAATAATGTTAACATACATGTGTTGCTGTTCATTAGATAAAATACTATTTTACCATTCCACTCGTGTATGTTTTCTTTAAAAATAAACATATCTTTAAAATTGCACGAACCTTTAAGGGTGCGGCTTATAATCGAGCCAATACAGTCTAATGGTAGTTAGCATTAATTAATTAATGGTAATTAAAAATATGCACTGGTGCTTTTTAGATTAATTGTGATTTCTTGTTATGTGATACAACCACCACACTGCCCCTCACCCTTTCTCTGTGCCTTATGTTTGTCACCCCATTCCCTCAAGATTGTAAGCTTGTGAGCCTTGCTCTCTCCACCTAATGTATCGGTCTGTCTTAGTCTGTCAATTCTCATCTTGTCATATCCCTTGAATATATGTTTAACCCCTTAAGGACAATGGGCGGTCCCTAAACCCATTGAAAACAATGCATTTTGAGCCCGTACATGTACGGGCTTTGTCATTAAGGGGTTAAGCGCTGTGTAGATTTTTGGCACTATATAAATAAAAGATAATAATAATAATGTGACTGTGGTTTTACTCTGGTAAAAAGTTGCTTATCGTTTTATTTTCTTTATTATTAATAAAATAAACATTTATAGTGTTAAATGTATAAATGTGAATATATATTATAAATATATAATATTTGTTATTAATCAATCAATTATCTAAAAAGCACCAGTGCATAATTTTTCCACACTTAAATAACTGCTTTTCATATGTATATTTCTTAAACAGCTTGAAATTGTTCAAAGTGCCTTTTTACAGTAAATTTTACTTATTTATGTGTGACTGCCTGAGTCTGTGTGTATGTGAGAGACTGCCTGAGTCTGTGTGTGTGTGTGTGTGAGACTGCCGGAGTCTGTGTGTGCATGAGACTGCCTGAGTCTGTGTGTGCGTGAGACTGCCTGAGTCTGTGTGTGCGTGAGACTGCCTGAGTCTGTGCGTGTGTAAGACTGCCTGAGTCTGTGTGTGCGTGTGTGAGACTGCCTGAGTCTGTGTGAGAGACTGCCTGAGTCTCTGTGTGTGAGAGAGACTGTCTGAGTTTCTGTGTTTGTAAGAGAGAGACTGTATGAGTTTCTGTGTATGTGTGTGAGGTTTTTATTTTTTAGTAAGAAAAAATTGAATCCCACTACTAGATGTGAGGAGACTTTCCTAGCATAGATCTCCATGATATACTCAATTGTAGTCCCAGAACGGCTGTCCAGCTGTTTGTGCTTTGTAGCCTTGTAAGGTCAGCGAGCAAATTTTAGAAATCTGTGTTGGAAATCCCAAAATCTCTACACTCTAAATAGAGAGAGAAAAGAGCCCTCCGCCACAAAAAAGTTAAACAACAGAATTAAGGGAAAATTGGAAAGAAAGATGAAACCCTTACTTACTTTTTAGTCTCTGTTTAAAATCGACCATAGACGTCTAATTTTCTATCTAATATAAGTAGGGAACATTCATTCTTCCAATCATCTCATGATGTTCTCTTGATGTTAATCTCCACGTCTCATGTTTCTATATAAGCCATATTCAAGACTTCTCAAGGGCTGCCTCTTTCTTTTGGAATGCCCTGCCCCTCTTCTCTTCCTCTCCCTTAGTCTCCAGTTCTATAACAATCTCGTGAGACCAACTTCCTCAAGGAAGCCCATGAACTGACATGTTAATTCACATTGTCCCATTTACTTCACATTTCCTATCCAGTAAATCTGTAAACATATTAAATATCATTTAATTCAGATTCGTATAAATTGCAAATGTAGCAAACTTTGCCAAATTTAGGAGTTTGTACAAAGCCACAAAAAAGCAGATTAAACAAAGCGAAATTCGCGGACCCTTTCTTTTGCACTCTCTTGTTCTTGGTTACTCTCTTTCACGCTCTCTAAATGTTTCCCTAACTCTGCTGACCACATCCACAGACTACCTCTGCCTCTGTATCTTCTATCTTCTCTCAATCATCATCTCTCCTTTATCTTCTATGTTCGTCCACATCTCTGTGGACATTGCCTGGAGCAAACTTCCGAGGGCAAAATGGCGGCGCTTTTGGTAACGTCCCCTCCCCCGATTGGAGGATTGGATAACTTGGTGCAAATGTCAGGCAAAAAGGTGGAGCTTCCAGTGACGTTCTCTTGGCCGATCCTCCAACCGAGTGGGAGGACGTCACCGAAAGCACTACGATTTTGGCAGCAGCTCACCTTAGGGTGCTGACATTTTGTTTTTTTAATATTTTGGCCACTCCTGCGCAGTACCACTGGTTTCTTTAATTTATCTTAAAGACAAGCCTAATACAATTTTGTATTGCCTCCAATAACTTACCTTTTAAATAATAACAATAATCCCATTTCTCTGGGACTCCATTTAAACCCTTCAAACCTAAAATCATATACAAATGTTTTTGTGTGGTATATATTATACCACAGAGACTGATGATCACTAGATTCCAAATGTTCACCTACAGTAATATCTGATAAACAATCTCCATTTGTGAATACTAAATCTAATAGTATCTCCTATCTGTACTCCTTGAACAACCCGCTACTTAAAGTCACCCATGATTAAACCCCCCCCCTTTCAATTTTATTTAAGCTATTACCGCCATTAGTTCATTATCTAACTCTTCTACTTGTCCTGGGGTTCTGTAAATCACACCTACACAAGTTTCTGTACAATTACCAAATTCTAACGTAACCCAAACTGATTCTAATGGTCGCCTCACTAACTTGTGTTAGGTTAGCTGTACTTTCTTCAAAGCCCACTAGATGGCACATTAAACTAATGAATTCATATTTATTTGACACATTAATGGATGGATGAAAGCATAAAGAAATTATGCTTTCAGAAGGTCCCTTATTATAACAATTTTGCTTCCACTATTGGTGGGTTAATCCAAAGCCATATTTGGACTATTAAAGCGTTAATATTTAAAGACTCTCAAGGTCAGCTCACATACAAGGTTTCTATGGCTATGGACATTGGCTATCCTTTTTTGTATGATCTGGTTTATCGGCAATTGTTAAATAGTTAAATTGTAAAATTGTCTACTATAAAAAAAGTTACTTATTGTATATAGGAAGTCTTCATGAACATAAATTTATAGGAAAGCAAAAAAGATTCTGCTCAGTGTAAAGCAAAATTCTCCATTACCTGCATTAAGTATTTAAGACACTGCAAGAACAAAACTACACATACACCATGTAAGTGACACAGTTAGAGTTGATCCAATGCAGAGAATTGAAAAGGCACTCAAGCAGTTCGATTAAGGAGAGGGTTTCTCCTTAATATTCTCAAGGTAGCAATTAGACACTGCAAGAACAAAACTACACATACACCATGTAAGTGACACAGTTTTGATCCAATGCAGAGAATTGAAAAGGCACTCAAGCAGTTCCACCTACTTTTCTTATTAACATTAGACACAGTTTTACTAGTACTGCCTAATATTTGCCTGCCTGTTGCATGGACAGATCCCTGGCCATGCAGGAGTCAGATTTTACTTTTATTATTTTTTGCAGAAAATTATTTTCCTGGATAGAAGACCTCGAATTACCACCACATATAAGATCCACTTAGTCAACTGTGTATCATGTATGTGTTTAGAACTGGAATAGTTAATTTGAATAGAATTTGATATTTTATAGTGCTTTGACCTATATTATTTGCGTGTTCTGTAACACTAGTTAGGAAAAATGCTCGTTTGATTCAAAACATCTTTCATGTAATGAATTGCACAAACATGGCAATAAAATTAATCATTTTTGCAATATTATCCAACTTTGTGGATGTGAAGGGTTGAAAAACATACAAAGGTTTATGCTGGGTGCAGGAAACTAGTAAATGAGTGACAAAAACAACAATAAAATCTTTGGGTTTTTAAATAAAAAAGGCCATCCGAAAACCTGGAAGGCAACCACTTTTACATCAATGGTACACCTACAGATATTTAGCTTACCATAAAGCCTTATGCTGTATATACAATGACTAAAAATTCCCGCTAAATGGGAGTGCATTATTCCATGAAATATGTGAATATGCTGACATGTTTGTAAACTAGATTGTATACAAATCTGTATTTAATTTCTATTTTCATGTATAGAAAATCCAAATATTTCTTTTTTAAAGACCTACAATTTTCCTACACGTTCTGAAATGATTTGTTATATTTGTTCTGGCACGCTGTGTATCTGCTTCCAATACGAGAAACGCAATTTATTTTCCAAATCTCATAAAAATATATATTTTGTTCCTTTTTATGCACTGTGATGGCAAACCTCAAAGATCTTTGTTTTTTACACAGACAGTTCTTGCACAGCGTGCGACCGTAAAGCATGTATGTTTGACCCAATTTTAAGTATAAATAAAAAGCAGCATGGGGAGATGTGCTTTCTCTCTTTCTCCGTAAAGAAAATTACCGCTATTACTTTATTCCTTTTCAAATAAACATTTCCCTAAACCCCCGCTAGCATCATTGGACAGAGCACTAAATGAATTCTGCTGTTTGAGATGAGTCATAATTTGAAAGATGCATGCATAGGTTATGTTTACGTTTTTCAAAGTACATTTCTAATTCACACTGTTTGCTACAATATATCTGCGTCCTAAAAATGCATTGTGTTCTCCTTTCATACAAGATGTGATTACTGACCGCATGTTGCCAAGAGAGCTATAGCCATGGCTTCCCTGTCCTCAAAGCGTTCGAGACAGCACCATACTCATGTTATTATGATTATTATACGGCACCATTATCTTCTGTATCGATTTACACTAAATGGACAAAAGTATTGGGACACCTGACTATTACAGCAAGCTGCAAAAGGGGACCAACTATGTAGTTTGTCCCCCTTTTGCAACTATAACAGCCCCCTCTTCCCCTTTTCTGGGAAGGCTTCCCCAACATTTTGGAGTTTTATGGTGGAATTGTTTGCCCATTCATCCAGTAAAGCATTAGTGAAGTCAGGCACTGACAATGGACAAGAAGCCTTGACTCGCAATCTCCGTTCCAGTTCATCCCGAAGGTGTTCGATGGGGTTGACATCAGGGTTCTGTGCGGCCACTTAAGTTCTTCCACACCAAGCTCATCCATCAACCGTGTCTTTATGGACCTTGCTTTGTGCACCACGGTCAGTCATGTGGGAACAGAAAAGGGATTTCCCCAAACTGTTCCCACAAAGTTGGAAGCATAGCATTGTCCAAAATGTCTTGGTGTGTCCCTGTGGCACGAAAGAACTGATAGGCGGTTCGTTACCATAGAAAGTGAAAAGGCTTTCTAAACGTTTCTGTTGTTTTTATGTGAATAAACCCTTTGAGGAAACAATACAATGCCAAATATGCCAAGTTTTCTTTTTTAGCCTAGTATACCAAAGAGTGCAATAAACATTTTACTCAGGTGAAAGATCCCGTTTAACCCTTTGAGTGCTGTTTCCTGGGACACATTTTCCTCTCATGTTCTGCATGTTAACAGTGATTATACGTGTTTTCTTGTCAAGCCGCCCAGCTATCATTCTAGATCTGCTGGAAGCGTATTAACCCTAGAGCGGAGATGAGAAGTTCAGTTTTGTAGAGGTCCATTTAGAACGGAGGAGGGATGCCGGAGTGAAGAAATGTAGGTCTGGGTGTCATCAGCATTCACATGCTGGGATATAAAGGACAAATTAGTTTACAAATGGAGGCAGTGAAAATGGGAGAATAAGGCGTTCAAGCCTTGTGGAGCACAAACTACGAGGGGGAGGAAGCATTTCGAAAACGAGAAACTAAAGGTATGAGTAGAGTGGTTGGATGAGAACCAGGAAGGAACAGGGTCATATATCCTTACTGCTGGCTCAAATCCATCGTAAGTAATAGAGACATCAGTTAGGACTTTCCAAAGTGTGTATGTGTGTGCGCATGCATGTGTTATCTGATTCTTCAGGTAAATAGAATTAGTTAGTACTTTTGTTTAACCTAATATCATATTCTATTTGGTTCCATCATATACTTTTGGCCATGTTCAGTAATTAGCCCATTTGATTATTTTCTCCAAAACAGGAATCCATATACTAGCTCCTGTACCTTATAACAGTGGTCCATATAATAATATTCTGTTTTTTTACATGATTAATCGTCTCTGAACTCAGTTAGAAATGTTTTGTGCATTTACAACATGCAAATATATTCCCCACTCTTCCAAATGCCAATTAATATTTTACTATACATCACTTCATAATGGAGTAGCTCAGTGTAATTCAACAAAATATGATTCCCATCTCTAGTATAATAAAACTAAACAATTAGATAACATTTGTAGAAAAATATTTAACAGACTGAATCATAAAAGACAAAACGGAAGCAATTACAATGTGCATTTTGTTTATATTTCATATGTAAATTTAGTTTTCTATGCTTGTCAAAATAAGGATTTTCTTGATTGGCAAGGCATAAAAAAAAGTAAATAAAAAAAGCACTAGTATTTCACGAAAATTGTTTTCGCAAGCACATTTACAACTAACTGCAATTAGGCCAAAGCTCATTATAATGGAGCTTTCAGAAAACAAATTCTAATTCTTAAGGGTAATGCAAAATTCTGGGGGAAAAGAAATGTAAATTTGCTGGACAGATCAAAAAGCACCTGGGCAGTTATCTACCAGGTTTTACTAATGGAAAGATAATGGTCCTTTATGCAGAAGATAAAAAAAGACTCCGAGCATTAAGATGCATTATATTGAAAGAAGAGTCCTAAATCCATTTGCTGTAGGATATGTAAAAATGTAATTTAGCGAATAGTCCTACTTTGATGCATCTTCACAGATAAATGACAAAAAGGTGCACCTTCCATTAAAAATAACTCACAGATATCGAGCTACTCTCCAAAACAATGCACTAGGTTTTAACATGTTTCTAAGGGAGGGAGTGGATAAAAGCCTAGTTGTTAATATGATTTTCATTTTAAAAATGTATTTACTTATATATTCAGTTTTTTGTGACTTTTACACAATTGATCATATATTACTTTGGCAGTACTGTGCAACTTTATTGAACATTATTCCATGCTTTCATGTTGTTTACGCCAAATTCCGACCATGCCATCTGAATGTCACAGCTGGAATCGGGACTCATCAGACCAGGCAACGTCCTTCTGGTCTTCCATTGTCCAATTTTGGTGATTCTGTGTGAATTGTAGCCTCAGTTTCCTGTTCTTAGCTGACAGGAGTGGCACCCGATGGGGTCTTCTGCTGCTGTTGCCCGTCTGCTTCAAGCTTTGACGTGTTGTGCATTCAGAGATGGTATTCTGCTTACCTTGGTTGTAACGGTCATTTGATTTTCCTCTGACATCAACACCACATCCACGCAACATCCACACAACTGGAACTCACTGGATATTTTCTCCTTTTCAGACTATTCTTTCTAAACCACAGTTTAGAGTTGGTTGTGCGTGAAAGTCCCAAGAGATCAGCAGTTTCTGAAATACTCAGACCAGCCCGTCTGGCACCAACAACCAGGCCACATTTAAAGTCACTTAAATCCCCTTCCTTCCCCATTCTGATGCTCGGTTTGAACTTCAGCAAGTTGTCTTGACCACGTCTACATGCCTAAATGCATTGAGTTACTGCCATGTGATTGGCTGATTAGCTATTTCTGTTAACAAGCAATTGTACAGGTTACCTAATAAAGTGGCCAGTTAGTGTAGACCATTAGTTTGCAGACCAGAAATGTTATTTTTAAGCATTTATTTTTGCACTTTAAAAATATTTTTCATTTATATGGAATAAATTGTCTCTTTTGCTCTTTATTTGGCATGAGCTAAGCATACCACTTATTGAAGGAGGAATCCTTGTATGGTGTTTAATCTGTGCTGAAAATCTGCCAGTGTCCAGAATGGCTTGAGGCTTATACACCTGCACTTCTATTTTGCTGAGCATGTGTTTGAGAAGTTGGTAAATGCTGGGAAAGTAATTGGAAGTCATAATGTTAAAATTTCAAATCTTGAACTAAAATTCCCTGTTGTCTCATAGATGCATATATACATATAATGTTCAGCCTATACTAGTTTTGGCCAAGAAACACATTCTCACGGTAATACATTGTTATTTGGGTTCACATTTTGTCCTGTCTAAACTGTGTGTGGTCCCTATCACTGAACCTGTCTACACATGTACTAGTTCTGCTACTTTGTATTAATAGATCACAAACCACAAAAAAAAAAAAACAGCGTTATAATTTGGTGATATAATGTTGTCTTATAAACAGCTTACATTTTACTTTGGTAAACCTTAGTAATAGTAACTTATTCATAGATACAAAGTTTATGCGAAGCCATGCATGATATGATGATAAAAACAAAAAAACAAAAAAGAAACCAAAGTATCCCCGTATTATTTTCCCATAACAATGCCAAACCAAAACAGTAAAGCAAAATAAATTAACTAATTTCTTTAAAAGCACCCGCATTCCTTATTTGAGTTATATTTTCATAAGAAAAATATTAAATTCCATAATAACAAAATCAAGGAAGTAACTACACATGTCTACAAGTATGCCATGTCTTGCCTATGTTTCTGCACTACTGGTGCATTGGCTTTTGAAAGCTACATCTCCAACCACTCTTATCATAATGGTGGCTTCTGTGTGCTTCTGATATTGCTTTTGCTACATTCGGAACTATGGCTTCCTCTCAACTGCACATGTTGAGTGTTGCATTATGTTCTTACTATAACTTGTCCCATCCGATTATTTGGGTTTGCTCTGAGACAAATAAAATGGCAAAATAATAAAAATGATTTGGTGCTGTGTGATGTATTCAATTGTCTTTCTATGAATCTCCTTCTGTACTGATGGTTATGAGCTGAGCAATCACACTACAGAGCACATTTTTCATATAGACAAAAAACAATGTTCCTACAAGAGTTTGTTCAAGAGGCTACCCCATTACACACACACACATACTCTTACTTCAGGCTGCAATCCTATGCACAGTTCGGGTTCTAGTATCATGTGACATTGCATTACGTGAACCCATTGAGCATCAGCTTCCCAGAGCAGGCCTTCTGATGTGAAATGTTACTCATCATCAGGCTAATCCAGCTTGAAGAAAGCCCTGCATTAGGTATCCGAAGCCTGCTTGCTCTGCAAACATCAGAGGTACCAGCTTTTATCATTCCATCTTTGTTATGGTAAATAATTAATGTGTTCTTATCTCTTTTTTACTTCTTCAACATCACAAATTATCATAGGGAATTCTATCAGAAGGTGGTTGACATATACAATTTTATTTCAATTTATTATTTGAATTTATTTTAATTTTTATATTAACAGATGTTATTCTGTGCCATCAAAATATACTGTTTAATACTAAAACTATTATTCATATTCACTTCAACATTTCAAACTGTGCAAGCTGGCACCAATGGATATTTTATAAAGATTTCTCAATAATTCATAAAGTGAAGGTATGCCATAAGCAATAAATCATCCTCCAAAATCTATGAATTTTTATTAGGCAAAATAGTCAACTTATATAATTGTAATCTATTGTATGTTTTCTCATGCTATGGGATGCCATTTCAACTAAAAAGTTTAACTATTATTTCCCTAATAATAAACAAATAAAAGAAAAATCTATATCTGTGAATAGAATTATCATATCGGCCATCTTGTCCAGGATACGTATATACAAATTGCTAACCAGCACATGTAACGTGCTGCCCGCAGCCCCCTGCAGTATATGGGATCCATAACCTTTAATGGAATCAGGGCTGAACGTTACATGTGCTGGTCAGCAACATGAACAATGAATGTGTGCCCTGGACAGAATAGCTTGTGTGGTCAACCTTCCTACAATGTCTGCCCTAGAGGTCTCCCTTATGCTTCATATGGAAGCCACTAGTGGTTTTTTATCAGTTTTAACACAGTATGTGTTAATATTTCATTATATACCTAAAATGTACACCAGAACATAGGAGAAACACAGAGACCATTCAATGAACTCTTTGAGAGTATTTTCTTCATATTGGAACGGATGATATAGGCAATAATGGGAGCAGAGTTGCACCCCTATTGCATAGATCCTCACACGGCTATTGTAAGTATTGATGAGAAGATGTGACATGATATTTGTTATTTTAAGCAAAGTATGACTCCTGTAACAGTTATCAAAGTATATCAAATCATATACACATTGTGACAATATGGTACTACAAGGTGACAATATCCCCTCTAAAGTGTGTATTGTTTCTTTTTTTGAGTTTCATAGCCAAGAAGACACTGAACATGCAATTTTCTTGAATGTGAAATGCAGGTTTATGTTTCATATAAATCAGATATAGTCATGTACACGAAGTATAGCTGAGTTATAACTCCAGCTCTTGTTCAAAGAGTACGATTTGAAGCTGTATTTACAACATTGGGCCCTCCCAATTAATAACCGCTCAATAGTAGTTATTGATGTGCGTATATATATATCTATATCTATATATATATATATATACACACACACACGCAAAGGTATTGGGACACCTGACCATGGCACCAACGGGGACCTTCTAGGAAGGTGTTCTACAGGACTTTGGCGTGTTTCTGTGGGAATGTTTGCCCATTCATCCAGTAGAGCATTTGTGAGGTCAGGCACTGATGTTGGACAAGAAGGCCTGGCTCGCAGTTCATCCCAAAGGTGTTTGATGGGGCTTTGTGCGGGCCGGTCAAGTTCTACCACACCAAACTCATCCAACCAGGTTTTTATGGACCTTGCTTTGTGCACCGGGACGCAGTCATGCTGGAACAGGAAAGGGCCTTCTCCAAACTGTTCCCACAAAGCTGGAAGCATAGTATTGTCCAAAATGTTCCCTTCAGCAATGCCAAGATATTTCAGACAATGCTATACTTCAAACTTTGAATATCAGTCAAGGGGTTTTAACTCACAAAACTTGTACTTGCAAACAATTCATATATTGGAAAATGTTTTTTTGCTAGTATATAAGGACACGCAAGTCAAGTCTGGTCAGTCCGCTACCCTTTGACACAGATCTCAACTACACAATAACTTAAACAAAAATGACAAACTATAAGCTGCTTTATTATTTTAATTTTTTAAACACTATAATGGTGAAAATTCCTCTTTAAATATGAAAAATATAATCATAGTTTGCCGGTTCTTACACAGTAACTGATAACCACATATCACAGTACGTCTGTTAATCAGTCAATAAGTCCATTTTATTACACAGTACTTATTTGGAACTTTTTCTCCTTCTATCAAAACAAGAAGGTCAAATATTTCTCATTGTACATCTGTAACTCTTTGACCATGTCTTACAAATATTTTTTTATGACATAGTGGTTGTTTAGGGCAATACTTCTTTCAACTTTTAGGTACTTTTTCTTTTTCCCATTCTGACTGTCTATTCTACAATATCTATTCTATTCTATTCTATTCTATTCTATTCTAAGAAAAGCAAATGAGGTTGTTTTTATATTTCAAGGACATATATATATGTCTATTCTGTTGAAAATAATTGAGTGACAACCCCAGTAGCCATTCTATAAATGTTATAGCCAGACATGGTGACAAATATGTTATGAACAGACCGTGCAATGACTTTGAAACTGATGCAAGGGTTTACTTTCCAGATACGTGATTTAGCAAGTTACACTTCACATATTGGTCTCCCACACAGCACAGAATTGTTATATGTCCTTATATCCCTATGATGTAGCTTCTCTCTATCTCTGTACATTCAACTCCATCTGTTATGATGGCATCAAGCCTACTTAGAAGTTTTTTGTTTTTTTTTAATTCTCTTTTAACACGTGGTTAAAAAATAACTGTGTTTACTGTAGGAGGGCAGCCTGAGTAAGCACTGAAACTCCCTTCTCAAATGCTGGAAGCTCTATTCATATGACAGCCGTGTAGTGTTATTGAAGTATGTTTCTCTACACCTACCCACACCCGCTGATCCTATCATGCCAAAATAACAAAACACTGTGGATTTAAAATTAAAAATACCATCTATTTAAATGTGCGTAGCATTAACTGTTGAGTGCCGGAAACATTGATTTTCTGAAACATCCTTGTATTATGAACATCTTTTTTTTATCCGATTAATCCAAACAAACGCAATGTACATATTTAACAAATATTATCTACAGCTGTTAACAGGAAAAGCAGAAGGAGGATGCTGTACTTAAGTTACTGAAAAACATACCACTCGGAGATGACTTGTGTAATGCTGAAAGTGAAATCCGTATGTTGGCGTTGCTCTTGGTGAAAATAAATCATTATTAAACAGGTGTAGTTATAGCAGATGTAACATTGTGCTACAAATGCTCCCATTAGAAGAAAAAAAATATGAAACCCAGAAGAACCCTACATCTTCGGTACTTGCAGCAGATGTTAATGCTCCTGGTAATGTGACATGTTGTACTGGCATTATAAAGAAAGATTTATCATTACATTATTAACAATAATAGAGCACATTATTATTTTCATTAGGAAATTCACTCGCATATTTAGGCCGAACATTCTCTGTGTTAACTTTACTGCGTTGGTACAGGAATTTGAAGTAAGAATTACATATTTATGAGGTAGGGCAGGAAGAGCAGGACTATAAGAGAGAGACCGAGTCTTCTTCTTGCCCTACCTACAGGTAAGAGCGAGTTCATCCCCCCTTTGTAATTTTCCTCTGGCTCCAGGCAATTCCAGCTTTCATATTTAGGGAGCGCCTCGGGGGGAGACCAAAGTTGGGGGGCAATTATAAAATGCTACATATACGCTATATATATATATATGTACATATATATATATATATAATGCGTTAGACATGCATTTTTATCTACATAATATGTACTTATCTCTTTGAAGTAAAGAGTAATATTAGACCCTGCTGCCCCTATATATAAATATTAGATCCTGCTGCCAGATTATTAATATTAGACCCTGCTGCCAATATATATAAATATTAGATCCTGCTGCCAGATTAGTGTTATTAGACCCTGCTGCCAATATATATATATCAGGATCCCTGATTGTGTGCTGCTTAGTATTTTTGCATGGAAGGATATTTAAAAGCCTCTTCCTGGGTTTTTTCCTGGTGTTCTGTTCTTGACGTTTATATTTTTGCTGGTTACTGACTGGTTTGCTACTTTGCTTGGTCTCCTGTCTTCATGCCAAGTTAGGCCTTTTTAATTTTTTCTTAATAGCTTTTTTGTTTTTTTTCTATTGTTTTCTATTTTTCTTTCATTCCATAGACTCCTCCTGCTGATACCAGACCCAAGACAAAACATCTTGCCTGTACGTCCTGTAGCAACACCATGTCTGACCCCAAGTGAAAGATCTGTCCAACTTGGGGAAGTTTGTAAAGAGGCCTACTTTTTCCAGTAAGTTAGTCGTCTGATCTCAGGGGTCAGATCTACCTTGGACATGGAGGAGGTGGGGTCTTTTCCATGGTTACATGAAAAAGCTTAAAGCTTTCCTGGTGCATGATGTGCTGTCTTATATCATGGAAGCACCCCGAGTAGCAATTTAGTATGTCCAGATGTACTAATAAGATGTTTCCCTTTGAGAAGGGATCTGAGCTCTGGGAGGTCCCTTAAGTTGATGACACGGTTGCCAAAAACACATTTCATACGACCTACAATTGGAAAATGCTTCCCAACTTCCAGACCTTATGGATCGGAAGGCTGAAGGGGGAATGCCATGAGCCTTTGAGACAGTGATCTATGAAGATTTGGCTCTGACACCGAGGAAAGACCTGCTTTCTTGAGTGTACATGAACTAAGTGGTCAAGTCTTACAGCTGTTTGTTCTGCAGTAGACTTCCTATGTAATGCCTCTATAGGATTTCAGTTCTCACTGCAACCATGACTGCAGCAGCCAGGATGGGCATCTGGTTGAAACAGTAATTTGCAGACCATGCATAAAAAAGGCTCTGCTGCATTCCTTTCCTTGGTAAAGACATAATTTTGGTTCAGGGGCTCTGGTCCCCTTTAGAAAAGAACTTGGAGAACTCTCAAGAGAATTGCCTTTCATATTCACCACAAAGCGGTACAAATTTTGTCAGACATCAGACCTGTCGTGGTCTACCTGAACAAGGTGGAATAGGAAGCCTTTACTTACAGGCTTTGACTCTCGGGAATTTTGTTTCCTGCCCATTCGGTTCAGCAGAAAATTCTGGGACATTTTCACTCTCTCACATTCACTCTCACTCACACCCTCTCTCTCAAACTGTCTCTTATTTTGTACTGCTTCCTATCATGTTTGCTGTCGCCTAGGAGCACATGCTGTGGGAGTTCTTTACCTCCAAAAAACCTAACAAGGGGTTGAGCCCCAAGCAAAAAGGGAGGGGAACAGTGTGAAGGCTCAGGTATAGGAAGGTAATGTTCAGCACTGAGTATAATAGACAAGAACCTATAAGGAGCCGGATAGATGTATAAGAATACTGCAAGTAGAATTTTTGGAAAGGCGACACTGGATGCCAAGGGTTAACACAAGATGGACAGTCAGATACAGCAGGGTGCGGTACATGTGTACAGGTAGGACAATAAGGAACAGAATGACTGGGTAGGAGAGTAGTCAAGCAAGCCAAGCGTCAATAACAGCACACATTAATCCAAACAGCAAGATACAATAGCAGGAGAATACTGGTGGCATGACACTACCCGAAAGTCTCTGCCTCCCTCTCTAAGTGGAAGCAGAAGATACAGAATTACAAACGCTCTACTGGATGGCAAAAATTCCCTTAGAAACACAATCTTGTAGAAAGCCGTCCCAGAAGAGTGGAAGATGTTATAGCTGCAAAGGGGGGGACCAACTACATACTAACATATTTGGTGTAATGGTCAGGTGTCCCAATACTTTTGTCTATAAAGTGTGTATCATGTGGTAATAAACAGCTAGACACATCTCCTGTAAGCCAAAAAGTTGTGCATGTGTGTGGGGGTGGGGGGCGTCAAAGGCATATAGGAGATCCTCCAGCATTCCTCCATGCATTTGCAATAAGGGCCACACAACAATTTAATGGGACCTCTCAGCTGTAATATACATGAAGGCAAATATGATGGCTGAAGTTTTCCTTTAGGGGCTGTTTAGTGTCTTGAATTGAGTTTTATAATTGGTGCACAAAAAAGGTGCAACAGTTCAAGAAAGAATTGCTATTAGTGATATAAAAAAAACCGCTGTGTCGTGTCTTACGAAATATCATTGAAATATATAGGAGTTTTTTTATGTTATGGAAGATTAGTTTCAAGTTCAGTTTTGATGGAAGTGCCACTTCAGTATTTTAAATTCTGAAGAGTGTATTTTTTTATTAAACAGTAATGTGATACATCCACCCTTCAGTCAATTTGTTAAAGCGCTTGCTGGCAAACATATGCCTATTAGTTTAGTGGAGAATGGTCTGATATTCATTTATCTTGGTTATATTGGAAATAGAAAAAAAATCTGATTCCATCATGACAGGAATTCAATATATAAGATTCATCGCATTTCAAAGGTAATTCAATTCCTTTAGGTCAAATGTATCAATATGTATTGCAGGGCATCCTATCTCTTGAAATTAAATTCATGCGAGCATAGTAGCTTAACGCAGATGCTCCAGTTGTTAGCCGGTGTATCTAATGGCACCAAAGAGGGTCAATTATAGATGCAATTACTGACAAGCACATTCACTATGCATTAAGTTGCATTACTGGAGTTTATAGCAATTTTGTGTATATCACACACCAAATAGAAGCATTTCGGGTTTTTTTTATATCGTTGCAGAGTGGGGAAAAATGCTTCCCATTATGAAATGACATGAGCACCCATCCATCTAATACTACAAATCTTATAAATACTGTCTGAAAAGATCTATTTCCCATGAAAATATTGATTCTCAGCCACACTTCATGGCCCTAAAGAGGAACTTCTTCCATTTGCCTGGGGTTTTGTTTTGTTGGTTTGCTATTTTTTGTAGCATATTTGCTTTATAAGTAGGTTACTTAGCAATGTTTGCTAAGTACGGTAGGTTGTTATTCCTTAAAGTAGAAGAGTAGGAAAGTTTCAAGGGGGCTGACGTCAAGCGCCCTGTAAATGAAACCTTATATTATTAAAAATAAGACTGCCTTTTGTTGCATTTTGAACAAAGCATATGGGTGTTAGGAGCCATTTGTGGTATTGCTATTTGTGTGATTACATTTCACACTATGTTGCCAGTGATGCAATCGGTGCAGCGTTCCAAACTCCAGGAGGCATCAAGGTCGCAAGCACTAAACTTCACATGTAGAAGAGCATCATGGGTAGGTGAGTACCCGCTCAAAACATAAAAGTAAGTGATAAATATTGGTGAAAATATCTCTTCCTTACATACTGTACTTATTGTTTCAAAATACTTCAAGAGACATGTTTAATGGATGTAGAGTTGGTACCTAAGAATCTTAATGCTTACTCTGATTCTAAACTATTTTATTTCATTAAGGGTGATTAAGGCATTGCAGAACAATGTATTGTTCATTCGCTGCCCAGAGATGTGTGCTTTGTAACGTAGACACTATTTAATAAAAAGTCAAGTTGAGGGTTTACTCAAGTGACCAGTCTCACCTGAAGCCGCTTGCCCTTGCAAGCCAACAATCGCAAATCAACTTGTATATTCATTAATGCACTAGTTGCTCAGCATGGAGCTTACATTTTGGCACTCGAATGTCCTTGCCTAAAACTCATAAAGTTTACTTTCAAATTCTTCTCCCACGTCAAATGTACACGGAAACAAAGAATTTATTAAAAAAATACATTTTTAAGTGAAGGGGATTATAGCCCTCATCCTGTGCACCATTCTTCCTAAATGCACCTCAGAAAATGCCATCTTTCCGTGAAATGTACAAAATGTACAATAAAGATTTTGTTCTAATGTTTAAGAAAGATATTGTGGAGACATGCACCATTGTGTTTGGTCATTGAGGTTCTTTACCTATGTTTTCAACACTGATGTTCTACATATTACTCTCTTTAGCCAACGCTTTGTTAGAAGTTGCATTTGTTCAGAGCATTATGCAGTCTATAACACACTTGTAGTGTTTGTGTTTTATATTAAAGCTGGACATTCTATCATTTATTCTTTCTGTTTGTTTTAATGGTTTGGTCCTTTGGTTCCAGTACTCAATTTCCGCAACATATATGAGAACAAATATGCTTGTGCACTGTATATATCAGATAAACCTTCAATTTTCCAGGACCCCAGCTGTTCCATTGACGAGAAAAGTCTCAAAGAGAAAAATTACAAAGATTATATACACTTTGTACTTGAAATTATTTGATTGCTTGCCACTGGAGACTTCCTACTGTCATACCAAGCGAAATCTCTCACAACTAATAATACAGAGTGGATCAATGGATATTTCATCATTTCTTACCCAGCTGCGTGATTTCATAAAGCACTTTGTGTTTGCCTTCAATTATACGTAACAGGCATTGGCAGTAGGTGGCAGAGTCCATTTTGGAAAATTTTTGTCACTTCACAGTGGAAATTTGTATGTAATGAAGGTTTATCCTTCTTTATAGTATTTTTCAAGACACCTACATTAGCTATGACCTATGTCTTACCAAACATTGTGGTTTCATTTTACACCCACGTACAACTTTCTTGTGAGTGATAAAGCCGTGAAGATGTATATTCTGAGCCCCCACCCTGTTCTGAGAACTTTTTTAATGTATTTTTTCTACATCTATATGTTTACAAGTGAATTGTTAAGAACATTAATTTAGACATGGACAGAAAAAACAAAGTACCAGATTGAGTGTTCTTAATTAGAAAACAATTCTAGTGAGCTTTTTTTCACAAATATCTAATGAATATAGACGCCAGTTGCACTTCCATTTATCAAAGAGAAACTGTATAGACTTTGTGTGAAGGCGTTTCTTATCTACACACAACAAATTGTGTTCCACATCAAAAAATAGTCTCAAGAAGAAAGGGGTAATGTTAGACAAACGGAGGAACAAGGTCCAGTAAATGATCATCAAAAACATTTCACTTAATGCTCAGAAATATCAAAATAAAAGTATTTATTGGTTAGGTGTTAAACTGACAATTAAAAAAAGATTAGTAGGCGTGTTCTTTTGATGTAATTTCAGACCCTGGGGTTCTGACTGGAGGTGCACTGAATGCCCAAATAAAGAGAGAATGAACCAATAAAATTAATGGACCTAAAAATGCATTGTTTAGGTTACTTGTTAGTAGATATGGGCAAATACCTTTCTCCCTATTCTAAAATGGCTGAAAATGTAAATTTCCCTTTGCTAGTATACCATCTTTACATTTTGAATAGTATCTGCATAATTTCTCTAAATAATCAAGAGAAATAAATAATTATGTTCACATAATAAGATATGAAAACAATAATTGTAATCATATACCCACTTTGTCAATGGGTTTTCTTTCTACTAAACAATGAGTTTAATTTACTTAATTGAAATTTTTCAACATGGCCGATGCCAGGATCTATTCCACATTTTAACCACTGGGTGCATTCATGGCTAAATGGTTATATAATGTCTGACATGGACAATAAAGTACTACACATAAATTCCTTTTATAATCCAAAACAAAACCGGAGACCATCAACTCTGTTATATCCATGACATAGGCCAGAGTTTATATTTGCTGTAACCCTTGACCTTCACTCAGTTCACCATGAAGATGTGGACTATGATTGCGGAATACTTTGTCCCCTAGCAAATTGTAGCCAATCTCATATTTCCATAATACTGGATAATGTTCCAATATTTCTTCAAGAAATATTGGATGTACAAAAACAGCTTGAGTAATTACATGATACGCAAGGATAGGTTTATGGTCCAATATGAAAATATGTTTGTGAAATGTGTGGGCATTAGCAGATAAAGAGCAAGAAGTATGTGGAGATCCTTCAGAATGGTTTGGACTTAGGTGTTAGTCAGCATGGCTTCTGTTTAGACCCTCAATTTCACTGTCTCTAAAAACATGAACTTCTAGACACGTCAAGTCAGTCTAGAGGGAAATCCCGGCTATGCTTGCAAATAACATTGATTCTGGTGAGACAGAGACTTGTGCTTCCTATTATATAGCTAACCTCTACTTTTAAACATTAAACGTTTAAACACAGTTGTGCTGTTGTTTTATTTGTAACCTGGGAGTTCTCTGTAGTGTCTGCGTAATTAATAAAATCTTGCCTTCTGTTTATTTTTTGTAAGCATCCTACTAAATGGTATATTTTAATTTTGGGACTGCCATTTCCATACAC
This sequence comes from Spea multiplicata, assembly GCA_009364415.1. Lineage (NCBI taxonomy): Eukaryota > Metazoa > Chordata > Amphibia > Anura > Pelobatidae > Spea > Spea multiplicata. Next base: position 43,507,588 of record VKOC01000005.1, read on the forward strand.
CACTAAACTTTTCTGTTTGTCTAAACTAGGCAAAATAGACTGGTAGTACAAACACCACACAAGTGGAAAATATATATATATATATATATATATACAAAAGCCCAAAATATATATATATATACAAAAGCCCAAAAATCCTATATAAAAACCTTTTTAAAAATATTTTTTCATTCTGAAATTTGGTGGGTTAGCAGGTATAGTTTTCGGGAAAGAAAAATGTAAAACATACATAAAGTTTAAATTTTTATTTATTTAAATATTAAATCCTGTGTACACCCCTGATTTCCCCATAAATTATTACTAAACCCGTTGGAAAAATACTGTATTAAAAAAATCAAATACAAAAAACCCAATGTAAAATAAATGAATAAATAAAACAAGAAGTGTACTGACATAACTGATTACTAACAAACAAAATGACAGTGTTCTTTATTGTTGGGGGTTTGATTAGTTTTTATTTATACTTCCTGTCACCTTTTCTGCTTCACAATCAATTTGAGACAGGAATAAATAGAGAGCTGCAGACAAAGTGTGATCCCTGTAATGTTCAACCATGGAACATAGGATTGCCCGGTCGGATCATGGAGACATACCAGGACCTTTCAGGGCAACACGCCGTGTTCTATGGAGTCACATTGGTCAGACCAATGAGAAAGAACACTAGTTTGAGCAAAATGGTTAAATCTACGGTCAATAAGTGCTTTATGTTAAACATATCACTGCATTTTTCCTCTTTTTTTAATCAGTGGTTATTTTTTAAATGCAATATTTAAAAAAAAAAACTTTTGTTGATCTTATTATAATAAACATAAGAAGACAAACATTCATGCTCACTCCCACCTCCTCATTTCAGTGCCAGCTGTAAAACAAGCCAAAAATATTTGAAGAGATAGTGAATCCATAGGTTAGGGAGGTGCATGATGGGAAAGCTAAAAGCACATAATAAGAAATATTTGTGAAAATCTGTATTATAAAAATTATATTAACATACCTTCTAAAATCATTATTCTATATTAATTGACATTTTCATAACTTGTAGCTCTCCTTTAACATGCAAACCGTATTACATATGTCTTTATACATAACAATATATATTCTAGGAACACATAACTATGAGTTGTTAAGGCGAGATTGATTCTTCATTGCTAAATTAAAGTGTATTTTAAAAACCAATTTAAACTTCTATTGACCTTCTTATTAATGGACGTTTTCTACAAGCTTATAGTAAACACTAATTAAAAATCCCTGGACCAGGAATGTTCCTTCGAGAGTTTGTGCTACTGATTATCACCTGGCTTCAATTGGTAAATTTTGCAGCTTCATTAATTAAATGGATAATGTAGTTGCTTCATAAGATTTTAGATTGATTGTCAAATTAAAATCTGCGGCAGAAACTACTTAACTTTGAATCAATGTGAAATCTTATTGGCAATTTAGTGATAAACTTTCAAAAAGATCATTCAAAAATACTTTCAGGTCACACCATGCATCTCCTACTGAGTTTGCAAGTATTAAAGCTTAATGTCGAAATCATTAAATGTTTACTTAACTCATCTCAAGCATGTCATTGTATTATACAATCCCTCTACCATTATGCTAAGAAATCTTAAAATCCCCCTTTCCCTTTAAATCCTTCCTTATTTAGGGATGTCAAAGCATTGTTAACAATATATTATACAAACAGTTAATTGTGCGTAACATACGTTTCTCAATCTTTTATTTCAACCATGAAGAACAAGCAAGCAACCTTATTAAAAATCCATTTTTGTTATTGGAAACATGACCAAATGTTTCCAAAATATTTATTTATAAGTGGGTTATTTATAAGTAGTTGACAGCTAATGTACAGCATTTCCAGTCAATTCTTCCTTTGTAGGGTAACAGGGACTTTTTATGGTTCACGCTGGTGTTTTTAAGGCATATTTTGAAAGTGACCTCATAAATGCTACTTTAAAGAGAGGCTATGTATTTTTTACAATGCCATGACATAGCTCTGTGGCTCCTTTTACGCGACCATTGTAGAATCTGTTTTGAAAAAAAATGTATGGGACAGAAATGGAAGCCCCCAAAGAAACCATTCAAATGGCAGAATTTTCCACCTCCAAGACTGCATGTTTAATATTTCATTAGAAGAATGATAATGAGGGTAAATTGGGATGCATGTAGGAGAACCAGGTTGTGGAGGCCATAATTATTTCCCCAATACTTGATCACAGTACATTTTATTCATAGAGCTCCAGCAGGATATTTAGCTCTTTTCCAAATGGGTATAAAATTAACAATAACAGAAATAACAATTATATAAAAAAATTACAAGAAAGGTTACTTCCATAGATCTTCCTACACTCCATCTAATGGTTGTGTAATGGTCAGTTACTGATAACTTATCAGACAGGATTTTTGTTTTTTTACTGATTTCTTTTTACCTTTTCTGTAAAATGCTCAGGAATAAGTTTAAATAAAAAACATTTTTTATTTATTTTTACCTATTTTTTTCAGTATACTTTCTCAATTTTCATGTTAATAAACATTGGCATAATATACATAAATAATAAAAGTCTATTTAATAATTCAACATTATAATAGGCTACATTCTTTGTGTGTTTTTTTTTTAACTTTTTTCAAAGGTGACATTCAAACATACCACTGTCATATTTTCCAAAAAAACAAAAAGATATTTTTACATTCAGCAACTTTTTTCATTGATCTTCAAATCTTTTCATAGATTTAATAAATATGATAGCACCTCAAGTGAAAGGATGTGGTTTGCATCAAAGTTAATGTGGATACCAGAATGAGAAGGGGAGATAAAACACCACCTACACACTGCCAGGTGTTTTCAGACGAACTTACTTGCCATGACGTTATTTGGCCACACAGATTAATATATATTTTTTTCACTAAGAACATTTAAATTAATCCTTGCTGCAAATAAAGTATTTAAAAAAAGACTGGAATTCTAAATAACTCATTTAATAATGCTACCAATAGATGGCAGGAAGGTATTGATACCATATACATTGGCAAAGATCCCCAATTATTTTGTCTTTGGATTTTTCTTTTAGAAACATTTTTAGTGGACAAACTTTCATTACCTTGAATGGTCCTTGGATATTATTAGTTCCTAATCTTGAATTATTTGAGGGAACCCTATTCATGTTACTATTGCTTGAATCAGCATAAACCGATGAGCTGTTCATCTTCTGGAGCAGGGCCAGCCATTACTCCCAGACAGTGTTGGGACTAGGAGGGAAGTAGGTGTGACGTAAAGCCACTTCCCTGCCAGGAGAAAGAAGAAAATGACCCTGGAACCCTGGGAAGCAGCACTTCACCTGGAGACCCTGGGTTCTCAGGTATGCTAATAGTTACTTACCTATTCACCTCCCTTTTACCTTTGTAACTGGGTGCTCTGAATTCCAGAGAATTTCCAGAGAAAGACAAATATTTCCCAGGTACAGTTGTGATCAAAAGTTTGCATACCCTTGGAGAATAGGTAATATATGTACATGACTGAGCAGGCAAAATAAATTTATTTTATTTCTTATGGGATTCATATTCAACTGTAAGTTATAACACAGCTCTATTTTGGTCTCGTCACTCCAAATTACAGTGTGCCAGAAGCTGTGAGGCGCGTCAAGGTGTTGTCCGGCATATGTAACTGGATTTTTTTGGCATTGACGCAGTAAAGGCTTCTTTCTGGCAATCTGACAATGCAGCTCATCTTTGTTCAGGTATCATCGTATTCTGCTCCTTTTTTCAGAGCAGCCTGTATTTCTCCTGACGTTACCTGTGGGTTTATCTTTGTTTCCTGAACTATTCTTCTGGTAGTTGTGGCTGAAATCTTTCTTGGTCTACCTGATCTTGGTTTGGTATCAAGAGATCACCGAATATTCTACTTCTTATAAGTGATTAAACAGTACTGACTGTCATGTTCAAGGCTTTGGATATCTTTTTATATCCTTTCCCATCTTTTATAAAGTAATTTCCATTGTACATCTTAGGAAACATTACATGCAGTGTGTTATCAATGAGTGGAAGAAGGTGATCAACCTCAACTATGAAGTTACTAGACTCTACTGGATTCTTCATGGGACTGGTGAACTTCCTAAAAAGAAATCAAGACATAAAGGATTCACTTTCCTGAGGAATGCTTTAAAAAATAATGTTTCTATAATGATTTCTTGAACTTTGATCTCCTGCATGTGTACCAAGCCACAAATAAAAGGGACCGATGCAGTATGTTCTTTAAGAATACAAAGACCAGTGACCTGGCTACTCACAGAATACACACAGTACACATTTTAAATGTGGATTTATATTTACTTTGCATATGGAAGACCTTTATTGCTTCACATTTAGTTTTCACATAACCTTAATTATATTTAGTATATCATTGATTTAGATTTTTATTTTGAGTGTTTTACCTTGTGAACATATATACATCATTTTGAGGTGTTTTGATCAAATACCGCTAGGTTGTTTGCTAATGAGACACTCCATTTCAATCCATAGGTTTCGTTCCAACTTTTGGATTTTCCTCCAGTGAAAACAGATGATTTCCGGAAAAAACTCTATACTGTTCATTTTAATATTAGTCATGGTGCATGTACCAAAACAGATCAAACAAATTTGCTATTCAGAATACCAGTAGGAGAACAGTATTTGTCTTCTAACTTTCCTTCTAAACAATAAAGAAGTTATTTTAGCATCTGTTGAGATCAGCTAGTAAGCACAATTTATAAAACAGTGAATGACTAACCCCTGTAACCATTTTTAATGACCCTAAAATAAAGTGCTTGGAGCAACATCTGTCCCAGCAGCTGTGTTCTCTGCATGAGTGGGCAGAGCGACACATTGGGACAAATTCGGCTCTCCCTTTTGACAGAAACAATTGCAGCAGATCATTTTTATAGTAATCAATTTAGGTACAGTTTCTTGGAAACCATCTGTGTAGTGTGCATAGATTGTGCTTAAGAATTTAAATGTGTATATTTTTGGTTGCTTGATGTAGCATCTGCTAATGACCACATAAGTTCCATTTTCTATGCGGAAAGCTGTTTCCTTGTAAAGAGATTAGTAAAATTACTACTTGATTTGGTAGTTTTTAACTCCCAATAAACTAACATAGCTTGGGAAGTACAGACCCAACAATGGAACCTTATAGAATTACAGCATCTTGTAGTCCCTTGGATGACTAATTTAAGCACTGTAGCTGTGTTTTATATGCCTTATATGTGGAGTAATGTTAGATATGTTTACATATAGAAATGTGTAGATTAAAATGATTACAGCATCATGACAACTAAATTATTCTTAGTTTATAGTTGTTTTTCATATAAATCATCTATATAATAAGCAAATAATATATGTGCCAGCAGAAGTGCCGGGGTTAAGGATTTGAAGAAATTTAAATACACCTGGAACAGGCTAAGGTCATCCTGAATAAGATAAGACCAAAGGTCACATGATCTTATGGAAGTGTTAAAAAATGTCCAAACTAGATGGGCCAAAGGTGTAAAATACGCTCTTAAATCCATACCAACCAATGGAATGAGCCAATCAGCAAAGACATATCGTTGGTTGCTATGGCGATAACACAGCTTTTCAAACTTTGCCCTGGAATAACAGTATGTAGCGCCTTCTGCATCTTTGTTTCCATTTTTAGGTACCAGTTTATTTCAGAGTGTAGTCCTATGTCCCTCTGTTGTTGTCTTATCGATAAGGTATATGAAATGTCACTTATGATCTAGGCAAAGTAAGGCAGTGATGGCCTTGACCAGTTACTCCTGCTAACCTGTCTGTAAATGGAATCAGTTTATCAACCAAGAGTGACCTGCTGAAAAATGTCATGGGCCACTGCTATTACATGAAGTGAAATATTAGGGAGTAACACAAATCACCTATGTTCTCCTACCTTGGAATAAAGAACAAAGAAGGTTACACATTGTAATGCATATTGCCAGTAGTGTAACAGCAAACTTTTGTTTGATTGCAAAATATATTTGCAAAATATGTTTAAAAAGCACACACTTAACACTGCTTTATTCAATTTCTTATTTTCAGAAATATCTAAATAATACCCAGGGCTGAACTAGGAATTCAAAAGTACATCCATACAGCCAGCTGGATACATGCACGATATCCTCTTATACTCTAGTATTATGCGGCTGTGGCCACACACCACAGGACTGCATCTGCCCCATAAATAAAAGTAGGATAGGTAAGTGAGAGGCACAGTTGGCCATTGGTCCACCAGGCATTCGTTCCTCCATCGAACTGAGCCCTAAGGAACATCAACAGATAGCAACAGGGGAGAGGAACAAGTTCCAGTGAATGAGACTCTAAAAGTATGGTCAGAGAGGTAGGATTTGAGCCAGGAAATGATAAAAGGATAGGAGGATAAAAGACATCACACCTGCAGTGTCTGCGTTCCGAGAGTGCAGGCCTGAAAGCCTGACACGTGACAACACTAGGCCTTAAATAATACAGTAGCATACATATGGCTGTAAAGGTTTGCTTTATTATTGGAAGCATTGGAAGTCTGTCTAAGGTCCTATGGTCTGACTCATATTGCTAAGTCACAAGACACAGACATTGACGGTGGTACAGCATAACACCAATCACCATATACGGAGGCAGACATAGATGAGGGTACATCATAACTGCTATCATTATATACTGAGGCACACATTGACAGTGGTATAGGATAACTGTTATCATGGTATACTGAGGCAAACTTTGACTGTGGTACAGCATAACTGTTATCATATATTGAGGCACACATTGACTGTGGTACAGCATAACATCTATCATCATACACTGAGGCAAACATTGATGGTGGTATAAGATAACTTATCTTTTTATACTGAGGCAGACATTGACGGTGGTACAGCATAACTGTTATCATTATATACTTAGGGATTATGCTGTACCACCGTCAAGGTGTGCCTATCACTATACATTGAGCCAGACACTACTACAATAATGCAGTACAACCCCTATCACTATATACTAAGCCAAACATTGATGTGGTGTAGGCCTACCACTTCAGTGACTGGCTTAGTATATAGTAGGGATGCACCAAAATTAAAATTCTGGACCGAAACTTAAAATTCAGCATTCACTTGGCCAAAAATGAAAAAAAAACAAAACAAAAAAAACAACTTTAAAATACTTTATTAAAAGTAACACACTAAAATTAGACAAAAAAAGCAATACCAATCCTATCCCCGGGTTCTTGCATGTGCTGGCTGACTTATATATTAATACTGTTATTGAATTTTTCTGTCCAATTTTGGTGTGTAACAAAAATTGGTTGGACAAAAAAATATAATTGATAACAGCAATCACACTCCTATCATGCCTAGGCAGCCAGTACATGCTGGAATCTGGGCATGATAGGAATGTGATTACAGCCTCCCTATGCCTATGCTATCCCCCCACACTTACACATCCATGCTATCTAAAACCCTCATTCACAAACACTCAGCATAAACTACAGCATAACACCCATCACTCTCACACACTTACTAATCCACTCTTCCTAAATATCTTTTCCTCTGTCACTGTCACTTTTCCTCCTACTCTTTGTTCTTCCTCTTCTTCTTCTGTGTCCTGTCCTTCCTGTGCAGTGAGCGCGGAAGACGGTGGGCGTGGCTTCAGTGTTGTGCGCCGGGATTTGACATCAAGTCCCGACACTTAGCCACAGTTGCAGCGCGCATCGTTTCTGGAGGCATGCCGGTGTGGTGGCACCCCTCAGATGAGTGGCACCCGGGATGGACCGCCTCCCCCCCCGCCAGATACGCCACTGGCACGACGGCTGCATTCAATCCCACTTGCAGCAGCTTAGTTTGCGGCTGCTGTGAATGTTCGTAAAAAAAAAAAGGACGGTGCATGTTTCCGTCTTCACATGTCCACAGGACCCCTATTAACCAAGAGAGCAGCCAAGATTGACTCCCTTCCCCCACCCTGTGCATAGTGGAGTAAATAAATAATCCTTTTGGGGGGGGGGGTATATTCCTTTGTATGCCTCTCAGGCCATCCTCTGCTAATGGGAGCTTAAACAATATAACAAATACATGTTACCTATTTTTAGCATGCAAAAACGTTCATCAGAATCCTCTGTGTATATTTGTTTTGTTTGCTCAACACCCCCTCCCCAGAATTAGTCTTGCAGCATCGAACAGACCACCTACTTAGCAGTGCGCATGCATGAATACTCATTACCAGCAAGCTCCAAGCTCTGCTTCCTGCAAGATTTCCAGTGATTGGCTGCTTCAAAACTGGGCGCATCATGAAAGGTGGTTTGCTCCATGTTGGCCAGGCTTTTTTGGGGCAGTGGTCTATCTCTTTAAAATAATAGGAATCAAAGAAACATTGGTCAATTATACAATATTATTTGTGGAAGTACCAGGCTAAATGTTATTTTTTATTATTCTTTCTTATTCAGTTGCTAAAATGTTAATGAGTTATGACCCCTGGGACTGTTAGGCTTTGGCATGAATGCCATGTACTGGGTATACAACATGTAAATATGTTGACATTTGGTTACACAACCTTGTCCTAGTATTGAGGAATGTTTGTTTTAGTAATTGTTACACGGGGAGATTAACATTCAGTTGCTGAAATGAAAATAGATGCTGTTTATTCTTTTTGGCGGAAGCAAAAAGATTTGGCTGGATCTTGAAAGGTATTTGATTACATGCTCATAAACAATATATATATATTTATATATTTATATATATACTGTATATTTTTGTGATGCTGGCTAAACCCCAACAGATGCTTTGTTTAGGCATTTGGGCGCAGGTGCTATACAAGTAATGCATATAGCGTCCTGGTGAAAGCAATGTGATGTTTATTGGCCCTCATGCTACAAGGTTCTACTACATATAAACATTTTTGTGTTGTTTTGGGTATAATATTATTATATAATAATATCTATATATATAAATTTATATATATATATATATATATAATTTATTTTTTTGACAATTAACTAAGCAGATATCTGAAACATTTAATTAGTTAATCTAATGGAAATAAAACATTGCATAGGGTCAGAACGGGAGCCGTTTAGGATGGCCGGCGTCAGGATGCCAGAGGTACTCAGTCGTTTGGATAGCCAGAGTCAGGATGCCAGAAGTACACGAAACCGTTAAGCAGACCAGGGTCGGATACCGGATAAACAGATTAATAGAACACGGAGGGGCTCCCGAGATACAGGAAGCACCAGTATAACTGAGCACTGATGGAAGGGAGAACGAGGTTTAAATAGCCCGGGGGGGCGTTCCCCGACGTCCTGGACGTGATCGCGTCCTGCGTCGCCATAGCAACGCAGCAAAATCAAGTCGGCGGTCAGCCTCATAAATTTTCATGAAGCGGCCGTGCGCGCAAGCGGCTGCTTCATGTGCCAGTGAGCGGTGCCGGCGTTTCTGCCGTGAGGTAGAAGAGGACGTCCGGGACTCATTCAAGGTAGGTGCCTTACACATAGTCTATATTATAACAGTAAAAATAATAATACTAAGCTAACAGGTATGCTTCAGTAACATTTATGTTGCATGTAAAACGTTTTTTCTAACCTATCCATCATTCCAAATATATTTTATACTTAATGTCAAGGGACGTAGATCTCCAAATATTTTTTTTTGCTTTTTATGTACATTATACAGTATGACTAAGTGTATGTGAACACCTGGTATCACACCTAATATGAGCTTGTTGCATATTCCATTCCAAAACCATGGGTATTAATTTGGAGTTGCCCCCAGTGATGTATGGCGACCTGGGCCAACAATTGTTAGGTAAGGCAGTTAAGTACAACAGACTCTGGCTCACAATTGGCATTCTAATTCATCAAAAAGGCCTTCAATTGAGTTAAGTTCAGGGCTCTTGCTTTGTGAACATGGGCACTATCATGCTGGGACAAGAAAGGGCCTTTCCCAAACTAATTCCATATAGTTGGAAACATACTATTGTCTTAAATGTGTTGGTATGCTTTAACATTACCCTTCACTGAAAAACAGTCCCAAATAATTATCCCTCCTTAGTAGGCCTAAGCATTCTGCCAGGTAGTGCTTACCTGGCATCCACTAAACACAGGTTCGTACTTCAGATTCCCGGAATGAGTCATCACCCTAGAGAACACGTTTTCACTGCTCCATGGTCCAGTGGTGGTGTGCTATAAACCACTCCAGGTGGAGGTTGACATTGCCAGTGATTTCCGGCTTGCTGACGCTCCCGATGTCACATGGCCTGAACAAATAATTTAAAATGATACCCTACTTATATTTTCTCATGACTGAATTTATTAAACCTACAGTTAATTTGCACTCCTTCAGAGAACAGCATTTTTCAGATTTATCATACAATACATATCCATCATTTTAGTTTTTAACCCACCCATTTACAATGCTTTGCTCATTTCCAGTGCAAATATGTTCTGGTGTTATATTTTCAGTAGAGCAAGGAATGTTTTTAAAATCCTTTTGTAGAAGCACAGCCAGAGTTAGTACTTCTGTTTCATCTTCTCCCAGGCCCTTTATAGCATTTAACTGCAGCGCTTATGGCTACTTCACTAATATATTGCTTTATTTCTTTGTGACTGGTGGCACCCAGTCAAGATTATTGTTTAACCTTATACACAAATGTACAGTATTAATGTTTTTGGGTAACTAACTTGCATATATGCAAGGACTATTGTTACTTTTCCTCCTACAATATATAGATATATACAAAAAATATTTTTACTTTTTGATATTGAATAAAAATTACATATCTAATAATGTAATATTTTCTTTGGGGCTTTACTATTTCCTCATGTATTGCCCTCATATTTAAATTGGTCATTTTCTAGTTAATTATGCTACAAAGTATACTAATTAGGATCAGTGGGTTCCTGCTTTCAGCACCAGCTGAGTTCAAGCCACCTGATTCTTTAACTCCGCCAGTAGAGTTCTCAGCTTGCTCATTGAGTGCCAATGCATAAACATTGATGATGATCCATGCTGAAGAGCTCGCAAGACGATCTGGAATGCCAATTTAGTCACTCTGCAAACTTTCAGAAATTCACTTTGAACAGGAATAAAAAGTCTTTGGTCATGCCATTTTACATATCATATACAGTATCATATTAAGGCATTGCTACATTCCACAACAGATTACCATACATGTTTGATAAGAAGTATTTTATGGCTGGAACAGGAATTGGCTTTCTCCATCTAATGGTATGGGCTCCCACCTCTTTGACTCTATTTGCTGTAGTGTGAGCTAACACTTTACAAATTGGTTTTGTGTATTGCATTGTGGTATGTTCTGTATGCACTTATGTATTAAATGTCCCATATTAGCTTTTGTTACTGCTCGGTATGCTGGCTTTTGAATTAACATGGCTCTAAATGGGAAGCATTTATAACTGGGAGTATGATTTACTGGTCTCTTGTTTTACTAGGTGTCACCCTACTCTTTTTTGTAATATATTCTATGTGATAAATAACATTTCTACTTTATGAAGTAGTACCAAAATGTTGGAGGATGTCCCTGGTATCGGGGAACCTTGAGGGACAAGTCCAGCCAAGTGGTCCATTACCAAAAACTTGCTCAACTTGCTGAATGTGCAATACTTGCTTTTATCTATGATGCTTGTTTGAATACAGACATGGTATGTGAATAAATACCAAGAGCTTAGACTTAAGAAGAATACTAAGAAGATGGCCTTATTGTGAAATCTTCATTAAACACAGTTAAACATGATATTTCTTAGGAGATACACATAAAATTAAGCTCTAAACAAAGCACTGTTTAATTGTATAATCATATGCTTATGCTCAGTGAGGAGAAAATATTGGGGGAAAAGTCTAGCATAGTACCATGGCATTTTATATGCCACCTCCTGTTGTGAAGAAAATTTAAAAGAAAGAACAAGAATGAAGTCAATGCAATTAACACGCTGTTTATTTTTTTTATTTTTTTCTAATCTAATATTTCACGTGCACACACATAAGGTCAAATGTGTTTTTAATTTCCTTACTTTTATTTTCTTTTTCACAAATAGAGCAAATCTCACCAGATAATTAAAAAATAACAGAATTCTACTGCATTGGCATATGGCAAAACAAAATTACAGATAAGAATTGAAAGTATAATGTGATGTTGAACTAATTCTGCGTTGTAGTTATATGTAACCATAATATTGTTTAAACTTTTTAGCAATACTGTAGAGTAGCGTTGTTATTGTCCTACATGTAATCCAATAAAAACTCAATATATTTAGGTTGAGTCTCATTTATTCATGGAATTTACAAATTCAAGAAATTCAACATGGATGAAAATTATAATTGAGGAATATAGCTTATGTAGCAAGAACAAAACATTGGGCAAGTCGTTAATAGGGAGACTGGAGCTGCGTGCAGAGATAAGGTAGTCTAACCATTTCCCCAGTGGATGTTGGGAGTTATTGACATACAGTATATGTATTTTCTCCAGAGTATTAGATTATGATGTTGTTGCAGTTTGAGAGAGCACTTTATGGAAATCAGTAGTAGTAAATACATTATATATATATATTATAATATAAATATATATATATATATATATATATATATATACATATGTCTTACCCACTGGCATTAGGCCACCAAGGACGAGTCCAAGCTGTATCTCGTTAGCTTCAAATAAAAATGTCCATCAGGCAATACTCAGAACTGTTTTCTGTTGATGGAGGAACTGGAATAAAGGGGGAAGCAGTGTGTTCTGAAACTGAAAGAGAAGGCATGAGAAGGTAGGCTGTCAAAGGTGGATCAAGAAAAGGAGCACCTTGCCATAGTAGACACTGTAACAACCTCTTGATTCTTCCCATCCCTACATCATCAGTTCCAAATTGGGACTATATAATGGCTTCCGAGACCTAAGTAGAGATCAACAAGAAGTATAGAGTATAAACTAAATGTGAGGCAAAAGTAAAGTGCATGCAGACTGTACAACTTCATCCACAAATGAGATGAGATGAGACAGAACAATTTTTATTACCTCTACATTTCTACATAAATTGGAATGATAATACTAAAAAAGAATGATTGTCCTTGTGGCCAGTAAAGCATTCTCAAACTAATCTATTGTAATAACATTGAAACCAACTAATGGAAAATATGGTTATAGACTGGAAGTGTTGCCAGTGTCACTATTTTAAAGTATAAACTAGTACAATGTAATATACCTGGGTGCTTGAAAAGACAGCATCATCAGTTCTGGTTTTCTGCTTTACACATTCATTTTACTTTGAAGCTGTTGGGAAGCCAGTAGGATCATTCAAATCTCATCTATACTATATGACCAAATGTATGTCGACACCTGACCACCATACCTGTGATCTTGTTGAACATCCCAATTCTCAGGAAATTGCTGTTAGCAATCACACTCCTATCATGCCAAGTCATATTGTTAATTTTTTTGTCCAATTGTGGTGTGTTACCTACTTTTATAAAAAAATGTGAGTTTTTATTATTATTTTTAGGTGGGAGGTCATTTTCGGTTTTGGCTAAGTGAACCGTGAATGTTTTGGTCCAGAATTTTCATTTTGGTGGATCCCTAGAATAAGGGATACAGGCATATGGTGAATGGCTCGGCTAGCAGACTTAAAGGCACCGCCTCCCTGTGAAATTTCACACCTTGCAGAGGGCCTTGGTTGGAGTCCCAGCTTCAAAAGACCAATTTATCTAAAAAGACCTTTTGGCGCCACATGCCTATACAATCGAATTAACCCCTCACATACTGAAATTGGCTGTGCCATCTCTACCGGGTAGCCAGTACGTACTACACCGGTTGGTGTGACACCCCTGCTCTAAATCAATGCAAATCAATGGGCAGGAAAATGTCCTAGACTTCCGGAGTGGTGGCACATGGAGATTTGCAAGCAGCTTAAACACCAGTCATTCAAGAAAACACATATACCAACATTCAGCAAGTTTCAATACATTTATTAGTTATTGGAACAACATTAGTATACTGCTGATCCCCCATCTGTGCTGGTGTTAGGTTATGATGGATTTGAGCCCAACAGTTGGCATGGCTCTGCTCATCAACAATGGATGAAGCTGGCTTCAACTCTTTCTCAATTTTTGGTCACAATGGGTTAAGTGAAATGTGGCTTGGCAAAGTAGCACCAGGGTTAATCATAGTCCTGGCTTGGTTGGTGCTATACAATCAGCTTGCTCATCCTCCCCGTGTAAGTGGCTTCTGATATGTTTGCACACATCTGCTTATGAGTTATGACACCGCACACGGTATGGTCCTAAATGGTACATGACTTTTATGCTACAAAGTGGGAAAACACAACCCAGGGGCGAGGTGATTAAGGTGTTTAATGTTGTATTGGTGTCTTGTGCAATTTTTGGTATCTAGGGTGGAGTATCTGGAAGGGCAGAGTGGGTTGTTTATCCGGGTTTTCTATTATGCTGAGGCCAGAGGGGTTACACATCATTAGGCTCACATGTTGCCTGTTTACGTGGAGCTATATAGCTGAAGAGGTCACTGGGCTCTGAGCCTATTATGAACCTTAGTAGCTAGAAGAAATGCTGAGGGCTGTGCAGTGTAACTTTTTTGGACAGTGTGCATAAGATGATGAGCTGTTCAACTGTAGCTAGTGATCTATGTATAGTGAGTACTCAGAGAAGCAAGATTTTTTTCCTTTTTTTTTTTTGACTGTTCCACAGCTCATACTAAGCCATGATAAACAGGACCTGAACCTTTTCAAAACCTCATTATATGCCTGGAAGCATATCCCCAGTTCATTTCCCTTTTTGTTCATCAACAAATCCAGCAGTGCCTCATCCATGGCCATACATGGGGACTCTCTGGCTATGGCTACCCAGAACCCCCCTTCCTGGGATGCGGGTATGAGGTCCCGCCGACTTCAGTGGACAATCCCACCAACGCCAGTCAGCTGTCCCACAACACACACCATTTTTGAAGAAGAGGTGGCCTGGGTGTGGGGCATACTGCAACGCTGCTTCCAGGATCCTGAGTTTCCCTGTGGTGACCCAAAGAAAAGTGCCGCTTCAGGTATGTCCATGGCATTGTCACAGAAACTTGCTAGAAAGGCTAAGATCATATGACCAGCAAAGGGGAGTTGCTCAGTTGCTAGTTTCTAATAGAAACCCTTTACATTGGTATAGGAAAGTATAGGGTCTTTAAAAACCAAAAACTTCACTATAGCTAATCTTTTTGAGGTTTGTTCAATGCACAAGTTAAGAAAACAGGCTTAAACGTTAAAATATTTATAATTGTTTCCTTGAAGTCAATGTAATATTATTGATATATTTTTTCTGCTGACAATCAAATAGCCAGAGCCAAATTTTGCAAGAGTCTATATATTTGTCAGTAAGATGGAAAAATGCGTATCATAAAAGTGATGTAAAAGATAAAAGGCAATGATGCAAAGTGACACCGAAAATAAAAAATCCTTTCAATGTGATGACAACAAAAGAATAATTATGGAGCTTTCGTTTTCATTGTTCCATGCGCATCAGACATGTGCATCTATTTATTTGCTCCCGAAATGTACAGTAATTGTGCTCTGAAGATAGCACCAGGTGCAGAAGGGTGACCTCACACACAGAATCGGTAGCTGACATCCATCACACTTTGAATTTTTGGATTTCATCATTTCCTGCTCTTTCTAAGGGGATCACAGCACCTGGCCCTCACAGCTGTAGTTCATTTAGAAAGCAATTTGAAAACTGAGAAAAAAGGCAAATGACATCTTGCTGCCTCAGCCTTGTCATTAAGTATAGCAGAATGGCCTTCATTTATAAGACACATGGCTAAAAATTAATATCTGTCTGCAAAGATTTCAAAACAAAGGGTTTTCAAAGGCCAATGAATAATTAGTATTGCAAGTTTGTCAAATGGAAATATAACCCTTTATGACTGTAGCAAGTCGTTTAATTCTAACGTATTTTGTAGAGTAATGTGGACCTCAACTCTCATGAATTTAAGCCACAAATTTGCTGCCAGTTGTATAACATGGTTGTCTTATTATCTGTGGTTCGCTGGTAATAAGCTATCAAAGAATCTTGTTTTTCAATGGAAACGTACAATTCGGTATAACAAACGTGATTTATTACAAGACTTTAGGACTATTTTATTTTAAAGTCAATGCTCTGGGTATCCACCACGGCTTCTGAAGTTCTACAAGGTGGCAGGTGAGCTCCGATGGTTGACTACCACATTCAGTATTATATTAGATTATTGCATATAGCCCCTCGTATTTAGTATATTTATGTTCTTAAATCACAAGCTTTTGCAATTATTTAAGGAGATTATTACAAATACACAGTAACAGAACCTGCAACACACCTAACGCAGGGCGACCTGATTCATAACCGGTCTTTGGTAAAGTGTCGCATTTGGTTATTCTAGTAAACTTTTTGTTTTTTTGTGACACATTTTTAAAAAAAATGAAGAAAGAAAGAAAAGGGATATGTTTGAGACACAATATACAATTAAAGAAGTAAATTGAAAAGCCTGCGGAGATTGCAGGCACAGGTGTAAGTGCAGCAGCTTAGAGATGCTGCCGTTATTAGGTAATTATATGAAGCTGTCACTTTAATGATAGCAGCTGTGCTTTATCCATTTGAATTCCACCAAATAATGCTTTCTACCTTTAGATATTAAGTTAAAAGTAAAGGATTTTTCGCAAAATTAGGGGGTCTTATGACTCATCTTCCCCTTTTCTTTTACATCTATCCCAAATCTCAGACAAGACAAAGAATTAAGATTTTAGTCTTTACAACAGGAAACAGACACAAGGGTGGTATTTAAGAAGAAAAAAATGAATTTTAGTGCAGTTATGGTCCGTCCTTATATATAAGGCTACTACAGGTAGACTGATCAATTGGAATAGAAGCGCCTATCAAATGCACAGACTTATTTACGGCTTGCACAGTGCTTTAGCAGCATGAAAAAAGCAGATACAGAGATTTTAACAAGATCATGCGCTCCTATCCTCTTTTAATTGTGTTTTCTATTGTAAAGCCACAGGATATCTCTTGGTTTTGAAAATAAATTTGCAAGAAACTTGGCAAATTTGCCCTTCTCTTTTTTTCATATTGGGCAGGAGTTTTGTCCCTGAGGCTGATTTATCATGTTTACAGTTCAATTGTTTCAACCATGTTAATATTTAGAGCAATATTCATTTTTACCATTTATTTATTTAGAAAGTTTTTTACCGGGAAGAAGAAGATAAACAACAGAAAAAAACAAACAATAGACGTGAACAGAATAAACAGGTACATTCTGTTTTTAGATGTTGGGAGACATTCATTTTTAGGGATTTTATGGAATCTGATGGAATCTACTCTACATAGTATAAATAGGGGAAAATTGCACAGTTCTGCATATGAAAACCAGTTTATTGGTTCCGCAAGTCCAGAGTGAAAACGTTATAAAACTTATCCTATTTTTAGTGATGTAAAAATTTCTACTTTTATGTTAGATATGGTCAAATAGATTGAACAGTAGCGTCAGATATTTCTGTTGGGTAAAACGGAATGCCCCAAGGGACATAAAACATGGACAACAATGTAATTAGATAAATGTCGCAAAGTTACCTCCTGCTAATTAATAAACAGACCTAGATTAATTTCTCACGAATAGTGCCAACTCACCAAAGGGTCTCTTAAAAGGAGTTTCCGAGATATGCATTAAATAACTACTCTAGAAAGGCTGCCACTGAGGCATCATCTTCTCTTTGCCACCACAAAAACATACATGTAGTGTAAACAGAAAAAAGTATGCCGACGCTTGGATTAAATCAAGGTTTTTTTTTTCTTTATAATCTGAAAGAAAGCAGGATGAAGCAAAATCTATGGAAACGTTATATGAAAGGACATAGCATCGTATGACATTCAACCAAATCTATTTTCACTCTAAAAACAAGCCCTTGTGTATACACAATGACAAATTGACCATTTTTTGCTATTTTTTTTATCACAAATGATAGAAAACTGTCAGCATAGCATGGCCCATCTCAAATTTCAGGACCATGGACAGCATATAGATTTCTAATCATTGTCTAAAGAAAACAAGAGGAAAAATATATTAATCCAACTTCTTGAATACAGAGTATGGGGACACTTTGTTCAGAAATGTCAATTCTATACTAAAAATCAGACTTAATATAAAAAAAAAAACAAAGCAAAGATACTCTCCTCCAAACTCTGCAAGGAATCCTCTAATCCCCAGGAATATGTATATTTAATGATACATAGAAAGCAATCTTCTGCTCCCCAATGTCACAAACTGGGTCCATACAGACAACTGTAAAGACCCAGAGCGCCAAAAGATTGTGTTCAGGAGTTACGGTGCAGTAGCGGAGTTGGACAGGGCCTGGTGCAGGGTGACAGCGCTCTCCCAGTGGGCATCTAGGGTTGAGCAGCCACATACCAGCACCCTGACATAGCAGCGGATGATGTCCAGAACAAAGCAGAACTAAACTTGGCTGGATGTGGAAATCCGAACAAAACTTGGATCTGACAAAATGAACAAAACTCGGAGATATCCAGCAGGCACCCTGGAGCAGGCAGGAGGCATAGCACTGGAATCATGTGCAGGATGCTGCAGGCTGGGAGTAGGGAATCTAAGCATATAATGGAAACATAGCAAGCAAGGAGGACAGAGCAAGGAACATAATGATACAGGGCACAACAAAGGACAGGGAACAAGGCAAGGAACACAGGGATGGAGTGAGGAGCCGGAATCCTCGGACGCTTCTCCTTTAAGCAAGGATAGGACATCTTAACTGGGACATGGGGAGAGAGGAACCAAAATCTTCAGATGATTCAGGGAATAAGGGCAAAGGTACATAAGAGACAGACAAACATGAATACAGGAACTAGCCTAGGACTATAAGATAACAATTGGAGATTTAGTCACATTATATGGCCATAGTATCCTTAGCCCACCACTACGCCAAATTACTCCAATGACGGTGGATCCTAGCACTAATCCCTGCCTATGGAATTACTAATAAACTAAACATTGAATCCAAACACAGAAGCGAGAAGGACATACCTTTAGACTGCAGACTGAGACAAACAGAACAAACGGGTGGGACACACCTTATAAAGGAAACAGAGCTGAAGCAAAGAGCAGAACTAGAATCCAGGAATCAGAGGTACAGAACAGAGCATACGGAAATCCAGGAATGGATCACAGCAAAACATGGGAACTGAGGCAGCCTGGATGGACCTGACCCAAAACCCAGAATAATATATATATACATAATATTTATATATAATAAATAATATTTTTTTATAAACAATTATTACAAATGCACTCAAAACTGTACTGAGATCCAGCTCAAGTACAGAAAGTTTAGAAAATATGCAGGTTATTGGTACATCGTCACTTTAAACAGGGTGTCCACCGGAATCTAAGACCTTGCATACATCCACCACGTAGTTAAGGCACGGTGCTTCTATAAAGTACTGCATCAGTGTCCAAAAAAATAATAAACTCAATTCCGCACTCGTTTAATCGATAACGACTTCCTTAGGGCCTCAAAATAATAAAGACACAAGCTGCGCTACAATACCTTATAAGCCTCCCTCCCACCCAATCCCATCCAAAATTGGGATGAACATCATAGTGCTTCATGTTTTTTATGTTAATGGAAGCTCAACATATAGACCCCTTTCAGAAAAATAAGGCTTTTATTTGAAACCACAGAAACATGCCAAAAATAGTTCTGTATGCCTGCCCACTCTTGACTACTACTTAGACTGTTAGCTCCATGGGGCAGTGACCTTCTATCCTTATGTACTCATACCTAATGTGCCCCACGCAAAACCATTTTACATACGTCACCACTAATTGTACCTCCCCTTTACTATACTGTATAATGTAAAGTGGTAAGTTTAGTGCTCAAATATATATATATATATATATATATATATATATATATATATATATATATACACATTATTATTTTTGTATTTATGCAATGCGACCTACACGGCTGTTCCGGTGTGTATATTGATATATAATAATGTATAACACAGATGGAATCTTTTTTAGAAAGACGTTCTTGCCCTTTTCCTATTAACAATACGTGTTTGCTTCTTTTTACCCTGCACTTTCAATGACAAAAAAGATCCTTAGTCCCTACGCCTAGTGATTGAAATCAGGCTGCTTCAGCATATAACGCGGCTTCCTCTGTGCAGTCAAAAATAAGCTACAGAAAGAATTTACTTTGCATCTTCGCTTAGAATTAGGCACGGCGATGTCAGAAGACGACAGCTGTATCCTGATTTTCAGAACATTCGCGGCAAAGTAACTGCATTTCGGCAAACCATTGTGCTAGCATCAAACAAAGATGTAATGGTCCCTTAGCTGATCGTTTTCACGAGGCTGGTGTAAGTAAGATAAAAAAGATAGTATTTCTGAAGAGCTGCTTTTATGGGCTAGGTCAGAGTGTGCTTTCCATGTTGTTCACTCCCAGCTGAATTTCCTAATAGCCTATCTCCTCAGCTAACAGATGCCCAGCCTCATGTCGGAACCAGATCGAGCCACCACAGAGATGCTATCCAACTCCTTTCTTATTGAGCCGTTTCCCTAGCAGATGGTGCGATGCTGCAGGCACACTCCTTCCTGTTAATTACCAGCCTTATCTACAGATGGAAATGTCAGTCAGCCTCACAGGTCCTGGTTCCTGCCATTGCCTTAGTCCATAGCCCTCTACCTAGGCAAGATGCTGCCAACGCACACCATGTGTTTTGTGACTGCTGACTAGGCAGGCAACGAAAAACAACTCGCGTTATGAATATTCATGGAGGAATGTTTAGATTTCTGCTCGCCTGTAACATTTACAGACCCGCTTAAAGGGGATTATACAATGCGTTCTAGAATCACTCGGCCCTCTGTTCCATTGCGTTGCGGGGCATGTTAAAGTTATCAAAGTGCATTGCCATGGTAACAAACAAAAGAATCCTTTCCTAGAAGCCTTTTTGGAGACTTCACACGTATTCCTAACTAGCATTTGTTCCATACCTTAAGTGCTGTTTAATTATTCCTTTCCTACAATAACAGAGCAAGTGCCACCAAGCTAAACTGATTAGCTAATAACTGTTGATTTTCATTAAACTCTGATTATCTCATTATCACATCA
Organism: Spea multiplicata; assembly: GCA_009364415.1. NCBI lineage: Eukaryota > Metazoa > Chordata > Amphibia > Anura > Pelobatidae > Spea > Spea multiplicata. Next base: position 43,528,751 of record VKOC01000005.1, read on the forward strand.
GTAACCAATATGAACTCCTTGATCTTTTATGGTATTATAAGAGACTAAATCTAGACAAATGAATTGCAGAATATCCATTTTGTTTGCCAAATTATACTGTTTCATTGACTGTGAAAGCAATCAAAATGTTGTTTGTTCTTTGAAGCAGGATTGGACGATTGTGATTGTCTGCTATACCAACACAATTTGTACATTTCTGAACTCTGATTTTTTTTTCTTTACTGTATTTTGTAAAGATTGGTAAACATAATTTTGAGAAAGGAATATGAACAATTCACATCAAATGAAATGCAAATGTAATGTCTTAAACATTTTTTTTTTACTTGATTACTAAATTCAGATGTGCAGTTGCAAAACCCAACTTGTGACGGTTTAGGTTGTGCGCCTGTCGTCTTGCGCTAAATTTGACACATTTCTGGCTTGCCGAAAATGCCGATTTCAGACAATTGTAAGGTTGTACATAATGATGACTTGCATTTTCATTTTCAATGCATAAAATCTGGTATCCGCATGCTGCTTGCTTTATATAAACTTTACCGTAGACATGGCAGAGTACAAGCCAGTGCAGGACCATGTCAAGTACTCTTGTCAAGACCAAGTGAGCTATGACCAAGTTCGTCTAATGAATACCTAAGCAACAGAAGCAAGTTATGCGTGGTTCCAAACTGTAAAGGAGCACTAGAAGTCATTTGCCACCGGTGATGTATGTTTGTGTGGCATTTTACAACGCCTCACCCAGGCCAGCGCTTCCATAAACACACTCCACAACCAGTGTTCCCTCTAAGCTGTGCGCTTGTGCGCGCGCACAGAACTTTTTGAGGGAGCGCACACGATCTAACATTGTGCGCACAGTACCTAACGGGGAGCTGGGGGGGCGGGCAGTCCGTCCAGGGTGTTCCTGGCACTCCTCCAGAGACGGACATTAATGTCCGCCGCTGGAGGAGCAAGCTCGGTTGGGGAGATAAAAAATCTCACCCCAACCGGCTTAAAATCAATCAAGGGAGCGGGAGGTCTGTTAATACAGACCTCCGATCCTGCTCCCTTGCTATGCGCGCGCCAACTAGTGATGTCCGGATCATGAACGAATCGTTCATTTGATCCGGTTCTTTTTAGTGATCCGGATGAATCGATTCACTAGACTGAACGATTCATTTGTAGCGGTTCAGTCTGTGAATCATGCAGCTGTAACCTGATCCTAGAGCTGTGAGTCATCTGCAGAGCACTCAGACACAGACTCTGGGGTCAGGTTACAGCTCATTAATTCACACAGGAACGATGACTCATAGAGTCAGAGAGTCATCCGAAGAGTGGAATGATCCGAAGAGTCGAATGATTCAAATGATTCGAATCTTACAGGGATCCGGATCTTACAAGGATCCGAATCTTACAGAGATTCGAATCATTCAGAGAATATTACTGATACCATACTTTTATAAATAAATACATTAATAATGTTCACACTGTGGAGGTAGCATGCAGACCATGTCAGACACCTTAGGAGCATTATAACATAATTATATGAAAAATATCAATTACAGTCATTATAGGTGTAAAAGGATTTAAAGTTATCTGACTTAACCAAACAATATTTAGCCAGTTCAACATGATCACAGGAAGGACAGACGGAGACTTATTTAAGTGCAAATGTAGCCCCCGAAGCCCACATCAAAGGGCAACTTTGTAAATTGTAAATTACATTGTCTGTATAGTCTGTTTGTAGATAGTGTGTGACTATTGTCTTTTGATGTTGTATACCTAGGATTGTATCTATAGGATTGTAAATTGTATGTTGTGTAATAGTGTTAGCATTGTCTTTGATATTAGTTAAACAATAGTAATGTACCTTTGATCCCATCCTATAAGAACTCCCCGTATGTTCTTAGTTTTGACACAATCTTTCCATCCTTGCTGCAGTTAGACACAATCTTTACATACATCATTCCCAATGTAACCCTGTGTGTGTTAGCCTTCATAGGCTTCATTACAGCATTAAACCCTCCATTTTCCTATCAAAGAACTATTTTCTTGTGATTATTCGAGCTACCTGGATTTAAGTTATTAACCCCTAGACGAAGGTGTGTCGGCACCTGGAATCCCCTTTCTTCCCAAATATATCCCATTTCCGACACACACTGCCCAGGATTTAGATTCCCCTGAGTTTGCCCCCCTTTACCTGTAAGTGCACCTACAGTTAACTTTATTAAATTAATTAAATTAACCAACAGTCATCGGCATAAAATTAACCCTTATACCCCATCAACCATAACTGTCCCTGAAATTAACCGTAAAGATCCATTAACCATAACGGTCCCCTGAAAATAACCCTAAAGACCCCATTAACCATAACGGCCCCTGAAATTAACCCTACATACTCCATTAACCATAACTGCCCCTAAATTAATTGCATGTACTCCAGATAAATTACCTAATAAATTGGTATGGTTGATGGGTTCTTTAGTGTTAATTTAGAGGCAGTTATG
>VKOC01000005.1:43538305-43567740 GCA_009364415.1 Spea multiplicata
TGGGCTTCCAGGCAGACCCCCAGTAGCAGAACCCCCTAAAAAAACGGGTTAACGCTGCACTGATGCTCTCATGGAGAGCGATCAGGCAGCAGGGGGGTGTTGGATCAGGTCCCCACACTTGTGTGGGGACCCATTCAACACCCCCACCCCTTCCCTGAAGCTGCCTGTGGCAGCTGAAACAGCGATTGCAGATTTTTCTGCAATCGCTGTTTCTGCCTACAAAATCACTCCGTAGGAGTGATCGTAGGCTTGGGGGCCGGCTTAGACAGGCTGTGCTGTCTCCTGGGCAGACAGCAGCAGCAGCGCCCCCACGATCACCGCGTTTGTGGTGATGTGGGGGGCGTTTTTTGGAAGAGACGTACCTGGTACGTCCCAGTCTACCGGTGACTGTTAACCAGGAAGTACCAGGTACGTCCTGGTACTGAAGGGGTTAAACCGTACCTTTTCTTACAGTCTTAAGGCCTCAGGCTTAACTGCCTCTCTCCCTGCTGTCAGACTCCTAATGCCTCTAACAGCTGACCTTTAAACATTGCAGTGCAGGTTAATTGGATTCACCTGAAAGGGCACTCTTAACCCTTTCATGCTGGGAATAGAGAGCGCTCCAATCTGCTACTGACATAGCAAGCCTCTCTAACTTTGCCACAATATATGCATATATTTATTTATATATAAACGTTTCTACTTACGCTTGACAATTACAGATAATTATTTTTTTATGCTACCTTTTTTAATGTAAAAATAGGTAAGCAATGAGGGTGCTAAAAAGGCAAAAATGTTTTTGATTGAAAACCCTGATTGAGGTTTGAGTCTTTACATCAGGAAAATTGGCAGACTAGGTAGGCTAAACTGATCTGCCATCAAATTCTGTCTCTATAATTAGATCAATCTGTTTCTTAGGGCCCCTCATAATGTAAAAAAAGGAGAGTGGGACACATATTCCTCCTAAAGCAATTTTGTTTATGTACACTTGGTAAGCAATGTAGCCATTTTAAAATTAGATAGTACTTGATGAAATTGGGGTACTTTTTGGCTACGCAATATTTAGTGCGAATGAATCCTCAATATTTAAGCCTTAGATGTGCTAAAATCGTGTTCTGTTTTGTGTACATATTAATCTATATTATTTTAGAAGCAACACAGGAATCTGTCTGTGTATGTCTTTTTAGCTTTTTATGCTTTGCTCCGTTTATTTGTATATTTTTGTGCTGTGCATATGTGCAGGTTCTGACTAAACCTTGGGGTTGAGTACCCCCTCCTGTCACACAGGTAACTAAATAATGGTGTCCAGAGAAGGCTTTAAATTGCCTGAGAGCCACAGTGGGTTAAAAGTGCAGTCCTCCTGAAACATTAGATAGGACGGTGGTGTATTCTCTGTTGTGTATACTAATGTCTGTCATAATGTGTTTCATAATTTGACGGAGGCCTCTAATACTTCTTTCTTAAGGCTACTAAAAAGAAGACATACCTGTCAGCAGCTGGTCTTCTGCACTCAAACAAATGACAACCATTTTAGCCACAGGTTTTACAGCTGTCCCCACAAGAGTAAAATTAAAATATTTTGATACAAAAGTAAACATGTTACAGAAAAATAATTATTTAAGATATGAGATTATCACATACATTATTTAAAAAGTCAATTTTAAGTTACCTGTTCCATGCCCAAACTGTAAACCTTACTATGGATCATACAAGCATACTCTTAAATGTGCAAAAGAAAAGTGTTTATTATGTTGATAGTGTTCTGCATTGTTAAGAACCATTATTAGATAGAACTGTTAAATTGCCTCTGGTGGAAATGCATAGGTAAAAGGAGAGCGATAAATGATAATTATGATTCTGGCATCATATAATATGAAATTTGAACAAAATGCTTTAGATTGAAATAGATAAAATATGGCATGTTAACAGTAATTTGCAATCACACACTTCACATTATTTTAATTAGATTTTTTTTGCAATTCCACATCTCAACATAGAATTATTACATTATTCTATATTACTTGTCAATGTTTTAATATCCAACATGTTAAACGTGGTTGAAATTTCCAATGGGTATAGGAGTGCCATAAAATGAGAACTGTAGCCGTCACAGCTTTTAGCATACGTAAATTCAATTATTGAAAGTATGGCTTGTTGTAAGGGCCACTCTAAGTCAGGCCCCATTCAGGCTGCGGTTGTTATGTTTGTCTCAGTCTGCAGTCTAAAGGTATGTCCTTCTTGGTTTTGTGTTTAGATTCAATGTTTAGTTTCAGTTTATTAATGTTCAGTAGGCAGGGTTTAGTGCTAGGATCCACTGAATATTGGAGTACTTTGGCGTAGTGGTGGGCTAAGCATACTATGGCCATATGATGTGACGGAATCTCAAATTGTTATCATATAGTCCTAGCTAGTTCCTGTGTTCATGTTTGTCTGTCTCTTATGTACCTTTGCCTTCTTTTCCCTGAATCATCTGAGGATTTCAGTTCCTCTCTCCTCTCCCTATGTCCCAGTTAAGATGTCCTATCCTTGCTTAAAGGAGAAGTGTCTGAGGATTCAGTCTCCTCACTCCATCCCTTGTGTTCCTTGTTCCCAGTCGTTTGTTGTATCCTGTATCATGTATGTCTTGTCTGGTTATGTTCTTGCTCGGTCTCCCTGTTCCTTGCTCTGTCCCCCTTGCTTGCTATGTTTCTGCTGTTACTCTGCTTAGCTTCCATACTCCCAGCCTGCAGCATCCACCACATGATTCTAGTCTCATGCCTGCTTCAGGGTGCCTGCAGGATATCTCCAAGTTCTGCCTTGGTATGTGGCTGCACAACCCTAGATGCTCATCCGGGTGAGTGCAGTCGCCCTGCACCAGGCTCTGCATAACAGAAACAGAACATAACAGAAATGTGGCTTGCCACACACAACCAATTATCCCTCCGTGACATGATCATCAGACACACATCAAACAGGGTATGAAACATTTGTATTCAGCAAAATTCAGCGATTACAGGAATATGCCGCATGGATAAGTATGTTTTTCAGGCATTGCGGGACCAACATTAGAACACGTGCATTTCAGTTTTAAAGCTTGGAATTTTGACAGATCTCATTTGAGACAAATTTATCTAATCCGATCATTTGTGAAGTGTGCAGGACACCGATGATTGCAGTGTAATGCTGTAACCAACTCGCCATAACCACAAAAGATGTAAAACAGCCAGTTTTCAGATCACTTGTATATGACAAGCTAAGCCCACTGACATCTGTGACATGAGTGACATCACTACCCAGTGATCAGGTAATAAAAGTATAACCCCTTAGACCTACCCTAAGACCAGGCAGTTTTTAATTTTTTTACCCTTCATGACTGTTTTAACATTTTTGCAGTGTTTATGTTGTGATTTTCTTCTCATTTAATGCACCCAAACTAGTTATATTGTTTTACTATATTTTGATCATATAATCTAATTTACTATTAAAATAACATATGGTGTAAAACTAGTTTTTTGACTTTTATCTAAATTTATCTTGAGTTTAGAAATACCTGATGTTTTTAACTTTTAGCTTTTTTTGCAATTGATAGGGGAATAAATAAAACAAAAAATCTGTCCATCCTGCACCCATGTCCTATTTGGGACATATTTGAAACTGGCTAATTTAATTTACCCTATCAACCATATATTGGTATTTCCAATGCACTGATTACAACACCAGCCTTTGTCAGTTTATAGTAGTAGTAATTGTTTTTGTGTTTCTTTCAAACATACTTCAAGTATGAATGTATAGTTCCTGCTATATGTCCCTTATTAAATAACACCCCAATATGTGTTCAGTAACTTGTCCCGCATAGTTGACCTTCCTTACTAATGCCCAGGTTGCCAAGCTAACAGTGCTGTCACAATGTTTTCTTTAATGTACAACTGTAAATGACAGTGCCACAACTTCAGTGTTACCATTTCAGATACGGTGACCGAAACAAAAGAAAACAAAAAAGTGATGTTCAGAAATATTAAACTACATTTGAGATCATAACAATTAACTGCCCATATTCCTTGTATTGGGCACACCAGGGGAGAGTTAAGTGTGTTTAAAGTGTGCAACTGTGGCTAATGAAACTTGTGTTCATTTTTATCACCCATATGGCATAATGCGCTTGCCTATATTTGGTAACACAAAGCTAGCTTTTCTCCATGTACTTCCTTCCAAAGCCTGTACTTCCTCAAGTTTTGTTGTTAAGTCTGCCTTCTTTCAATGTAAAAACAATAAGCCCTTGAAGAAATATCACTTGCTTGGCAACTTACTACTTCAAGATAAAAACTGACACTAGGACTAATTTGGTAATATAAAGTATTAAAGCATGACATTTACTGTATCTCCTAATGTAATTGATGCAAGACATGCTGCCTCTCTTAAGCATTCTATGGTATTTGCAAAGTGTCATCTTAAAAGGGTAAAGCTGCTTGTGTGTTAGTTTCAGAATATATCACTGCAGCTCATCAAACCAGCTTTCACATTGTATAAACATGCAGATAGTTTCTGCTCAAGTTCCCCATACTGTTGTGTGTGGTTTCTGATGAGAACATGTCAGCTACTTGCCATCACTTTGTCCAAACAGCCTGGAAATGCATTTTTCTTGTAAAAGATCATGCTCATGTTTTGGATAATTAGATAAGTAGTCCTTTTATCAGTTATTAATGGTTCTAAAGACCTTCCATAAATATACAACTGTCCACTGAAGGTGCCTGCAACAAATCACTTTGTAAGCTAAGGAAATATCTCTGGTGAGAGGTTGTGTTTGAGGAATTATAATAATAATAATAATAGTTTATTTACATATATTGTATTCTATGTAATTCTAAGTAGTTATGTAACAGATATTATGGGTAAACGTTATATGTTTAAAATAAATGCAATACAATTTCTAAGCTTAGAAAAGCAAATGAGATGTGATTTCTATAAGCCTAATAAGATGTGTGTAAGATATGAGCGTAAAATAGGCTTTTGTCTGGTTTATGCATGGGACAATGTTAGAATTAATGCATTTTACCTCAGTGCAGGAGTAATCACAATTGGTTAAAAGAACATAGGATACAGGAGGTAGGACTAGTTGTAAATTTTTTTAATAATTGTCAGGCCCGGAGTGGAACTCTGGACAAATGCTCAGTGGGCCACTGGTGGACAGAGCCCCATAGTATGTCTAAGACCGACAGTACACTATGAAGCTGAATCAAATTATTCATGTTTTTGCAGATTTCCCACACATTTTCAGGTGAGTGAACAGACCAGTATCATTTTTAATAGGGCCCTGAGCAAACCTCTGTTGCTGGGCTCCATGCATACTTTTATTTCGTAAGACAATATATATATCCATTGACCCTATGCCCAAATCTCACTTGATGAGTGTTTAGTAATTATGTATTTACATAATATACATATTGTTTTCTAATCAATGTTTTTGGCTTTTAAATTATAAAAAAAAAAAAATGCCCAAGGAAATTGGAGTCTGTAGTCAAAGTTGATATCTTTTTTTCAAGAAAACGATGTAAAATTGCATAAGCTTTCAGAGCCTCAGATGACTCTACTTCGAGGTCTCCATTTCATCTCAACAAGAGACCTCAAGTGGTCTTGAAAGCTCATGTTCATTAGACGCCTTTTTTATGTAGGCCCAATAAGTTTCACTAGAGACTAAATAAAACATGGCAATATCATATTGCACACAAAGTGTTTTTTTACAAACACAGAAAACAGCCGTTGCCGCTTTTATGGCTGTTTTAGTTGATATAACAGAATAGACATTGTTACTGATTACAATACTAATTTGAGAATGAAGCAAGCCCATTAATATATAGTGAGATTACAACCAGCACTCACTTACCTGCATTGGGACACAAAAAAAAGGACATTACTAAAATGCATCTTAAGGCTCACACTTGATAACAGGAAGCACTTACCTGCTTACACTCCAAACAAGGAAGTGTCAATGGAACAAACCACTGGAGGTGGAGGGGGAATCTCTTCTCAGTAATTCACACCTTTTCCTGCAGTTTCTCGAACTCTAATCACACTTGGACACACATGGTTCCATAAAGGTCAATAAAAGACATTGGCTCCTGAAGATGTTTGGCCTCTTTTTGCCCTGTGGTAAAGAAAGGCCCAATTGTTACTCGTCTTACATAAACCATTGTGTTACTTTATACATGTTTACTGTATACATACGTACCTTTAGATGTTCATATTTTAGTAGAGGAAAACATATCTTTGCCCATTTCATCAATTTTACGGAGAGATGAAAGCACCGGAGGTCTGAAAACATCATACAAAATCCATTGAGATGTACGTACATGTACACGCTTTAGGCTACTTGATGTTCTGCCAGCTCACATTGCTCGAGTTAACTTCATCATGAGTGTGGCATGTAAAATGATTCTTCTCAAACATTGCATTGTTCAGCTGTCTTTAAAATGTGTACAGAAATCCACTATCATTAAAAGCAATAGTATACTGAACATGTGCCATCTTGTGTTACATTTAGTTAAAACACTATACGCAGTATATTGTCAGGAAAGCGAATCTTTTATTTTGTACTCACTTGCTAGCTTGGCTCCTTATGCTAGTTGATACACTAATTTCCCAGGTCATTGTGAACCAACAGATGTTAAATCATGATTTTGTGTCAATATGTACTCCATGCAATACATTCGGTAAAGACAACTTTTCATACACTTACTAGCTAAACTTTATTTAGCATCTGTGCATCTGCCGCTGTGTTACTTTTCTTATAACTGGGACCTCTGGTGCCTTAAGGGACACTTAGTAGAAGAAATTTCTCTTGAAGTATGTAATTAATTACTAAGAAAATGAAAGGCTTAGTAGTGGATATATGAAAAACAATGACAGGAAAAAAGGCATACTTTTGTCCCACGGGGCTGGCAACCCCATGGCCCTCATCAATTAGCTCTTCCTGCTTTACAAGGGGATCCTGAGCTTCCGCTATACAGGAGTTGGGGTACATAGCATTGGCAGCGCCTCCACCTGACTGGGTACCAGGTCATGGACAGGAACATAATAAATAACTACAATACATACAGCAGTAGCAGTAAAACAGTATGATCATATATTTAATAAATGGCAGATATCAGTAATAGAGTGGCTGATCAAACACATCAAAATCTATCTAACGAGGCCAAGCACTCTCTCAAACCACCTACAGACCCACCCTCAGGCTTCACTCTAATGGCTGATGGGTATCAGTTAGTACAGAGAAGTGTTTGGGCCCTTTAAGGTAATCCACAAGTCCAAACTAGTTAAAACGTACTGGAAAGCTATTAGAGAGATCACTGTGTAAGTCTTAATAAATGTCTGTGATAAACAGAATGTCCTTTCAGCATGATAGGGGAGAGCATACTGTTTACCAGCCGCATAGGGCCCAAGGGAAACTCCTGTCTCTGGATCCTACTCAAAAAACAAAAACTGTCTGCGCTTCTTACCCTAATAAAGTTGGCAACAAATATATAGACATAATATAAATGAGAGGTTTTGGTTATATGAATTGGCCAAAGCATAATTAAGCTCACTCGCCACGTCAAGGCACACTCTCAATAGGGTGAGAACCTACTCTCACCTCCTACATAGTGGGCACACAAAACCTCTCATTTATATTATGTCTATATATTTGTTGCCAACTTTATTAGGGTAAGAAGCGCAGACAGTTTTTGTTTTTTGTATACATTGTACGGCCAATACACTGTTTTTGCAGCATGCTTACACCTGTTTGGTAGGCCTCGTATTATACATTTGTATTATTTGAGCCTGTGACTAGCTTAGCGCAACGACATTTTCTCTTTTCCCTGTTTGCACATATTTGAGGTTGTTGGCTCCTCATTAGTCTGGTTGCAGCTTGCTGTCCAGGGGTTAATAGGGAGGAGGTTTAATTGCACCTCCCCCAACACATTAATAAGGTTTTGGTAGCAGTATAAACTGCTTTGTGTGCCCACTATGTAGGAGGTGAGAGTAGGTTCTCACCCTATTGAGAGTGTGCATTGACGTGGCGGGTGAGCTTAATTATGCTTTGGCCAATTCATATAACCAAAACCTCTCATTTATATTATGTTTATATATTTGTTGCCAACTTTATTAGGGTGAGAAGCGCAGACAGTTTTGTTTTTTGTATACATTGTACAGCCAATACACTGTTTTTGCAGCATGCTTACACCTGTTTGGTAGGCCTCGTATTATACATTTGTATTATTTGAGCCTGTGACTAGCTTAGCGCACCGACATTTTCTCTTTTCTCTGGATCCTACTCCCCAGCTCTCTCTCGATCAGGGTACAGCTGGCAGCCCACACTGGATTCACACTTCTCCACCGCTTACACTGGATCAGCAGATCAGAGGGATCCTATGACTGAACTCTGCTTCAAACATGATTTTCCTCTCTGTAGGCCCCTCTCACAGCTAGGTTTCACACAACCCTTCATTGCTGCATTTCCTTCCTCCCCCTGAGTCTTACACTGTTACAGAGAGTTTCAGCTTAGGGATCTCCCACTTGATCACATGACCACCCAGCCTAGCAGCTACCTAGGCAAATTTCCCTCCTTGTCACTGTCCAGTGGGCTACATATGTACAGGGGCGTACCTAGAGTATTTGGCACCTGGGGCGGATCCTGTATGTGGCACCCCCCCACGCACACTTTAGAACCTTCAGACACTGAAGGTGGTACAGCATTACTGTTGTCATTATATACTGAGGCAGACATTGACGGTTGTACAGCATAACACCAACCACTATATACTGAGGCAGACAATGACGGTGGTAGAGTATAACACCTATCACTATATACTGAAGCAGACATTGACGGTGGTACAGTGTAATCCCTATCACTATACATTTAGCCCGACATTGACAGTAGTGCAGCATAACTCCTATCACTATATACTAAGCCAAACATTGATGTAGTGTAGGCCTAAAACTTAATTGTCTGGCTTAGTAGTAGGGATGCACAGAAACGAAAATTCTGGACTGAAAGCGAAAATGCAGCATTTACCTTGTTAATTGTTAACAGCAGGCATACTCAGATTCCAGCATGTACTAGCTGACTTGGCATGATAGGAGTGTGATTGCTCACAACAATCACACTCCTATTATGTCCAGGTTCTAGCATGTACTGGTTGCCTGGGCATGATAGGAGTGTGATTGCTGTTAGCAATCATATATATATATTAATATTGTTATTATTGTTCACATGTGAGCTAAGCACTGGAGGCATAGAATCAGACATACAAATCCCGTATTTGCAAGTATACAATAATAATATATGGAAACATAGCATTGCAGGTATAGATCAGCTAGAACTCACATAAAAACTCAGCAATAAAGGTAGAGATAAAACTACAGGCATAGATGATAGGTTGCACAAACCAAAGCCAACCCTGGCATCCACACTGCCCATGTAGAACCTGACCAGCACCCAGATTACACACATAGGACTTACCATCTGTGTCTCCAAACAGCCCAGCATGAGTCAACTTTGTCCCCAAACAGCCCAAACTGTGCCATCTTTGTCCCATAACCACCCTGCCTGTGTCATCTGATCTGACCACTAAGGACTGGAAGGGATTACCACATTATGTCATATTTAAAGCAACAGTCTATTCACCCACCTAAAGTTAGACTGGGAAATGGGTTCAAGGAAGAGTCATGTACATTGATGATTGTATGAAGAAAAATCAGTAAAGCTTGTGGTGATGTGTTAGGTTGAGAGACATTTGGGTAAAAATAGAATAGAACCTTTAGATCATATATAGAGTCAAGGCACATGTCAGTCTCAATATGGATAGCTTAGAGTAGAGAACAGAGAGAAGGAATGTAATAGAAAGACTTGTCCTAAAGGACCAAAAATGAGTAAGGTACATTTTTTTTTAGTCTATTCATTCAACTATGTTTCCTGCGCTCTCAGTTCAGATGAAAATCAGAGGGTTTTTTACATTCGGAACAGTGATTTAGAAAGAGTGTGAGAGAGAGTAAATGAGAGTGTGAGAGCGCATGAGAGAATGAATGAGGGTGAGTAAAAAAACAAAGTTCAAAAGGAATATTCTGAGCTCTTTGGTTTGTTTTCTTGTTTGGAGATCACTCCTCATTTTTGGAGATTTGTACGAATTGACACAATTGGCACATTTTGTAAAAATTCAAATTGGTAGGAATCTGAATGTCCAATAGAAACATTTAAATACATAAAGGAATTTAAGGGAATTTAGGCACAGGAGGAAAGTGTATTTGAAAGGAGGAAACATTTGAAATGGGACGCAAGGAAGTTTTACTTTACTGAGAGAGTGGAAGATGTCTGAAACAGCCTCCCAGCAGAAGTGGAGGAAATGTAAACATGCATGGGAGAAGCATATGGGTATTCAAAATCTAAAATGAGAGCAAAGGCTGATTAATATGTTAATCTTTAACGCAGGAAAGAGCAAACAATCTAGATGGGCTGAAAGCCTATATTTCTAGGTCAGATACTGTAAATTAATCTGCATAACGGGAATTAGAGTTGCCAATTGGATGGTTATAAGTAGACTTATCCCAATAAATAAAAACATGTATAGCAGCTCTGTTGATAGTTAATACTCTTTATTGAATATACATTGAAAATACATTGAAAATCTGTTTCAAACTCTGAAAAACAGTATGAAACTTCCCTTTAGCAGTTTACCTTTGTGGCTTCTACTTTACACTGAAAACGGATTGCCATGGTATCAATGTGATTACATTATTTCTTGCCAATACAACACTGAAAGACAATTAAATATACATGCAGCAAATTATTTGTAATAGATACTTAATATTTTAGGCTAATTAAATCTCTTGCATATTTAGAAAGTTAATTAAAAAACAGCATGCAGATATCAGAACATATTTAATTCGTTTTGCTTTAGTTAGAACATAAGAGGAACTTGCATTTAACTAGTAAAAAAATATTCTCACAGCAGTTCCAAAGTGCTGTGATCAAGAACGATAAACACCAGATGCTTTTTAAACTGCCGATACCATAGTTCCAAAACTATGTCGGTCTCCACGATAAATATTTTTGCATTAAGATAAAAATATGAGGTGATTTTATCCAATTTATTGTTAGAAAAATGAAAAATGTAGTTTTCCTTTAAGTTAAGCCAAATTTCTCTAATTATAACTGTTATCTATAACGTATAATAATAACAATGCAGTAAGAATGTTTTACTTTGAAGACTGCTTAACATCAGCCTCTATTACTTTTTATATGATGAGAAAGAGTAGTGACACAGTCAGAAGACAAAACAAAACAAAAAAATAGTTTCTAAAGAAATCATAGAAATAGAAAATTATTTTAAATTTTAATTTATGGAAAACATAATGGTTATTATTTTAGAAGGACAAAACATATCTCCACTGGAGATTTCATTTTTGCAAAAATATGGCCATGTTTTTACAGGGCTACTGTTATTAATAAAACACACAGATTTTTACAAGCAGACAAGAAAGAAAAATAACACATTGAAAAATAAAATACAAAGATGATTTTCTTCTTACTTAATGTGATATTACATATTAGTGGCAATTAGTTGCATTATAGTAAAGGAACGAGTGTTCCAGATTGTGGGGCAGAAAAGGAGAACACCCTACTATTGACAGTTGGTCAGGTCACCGGATGAAAAAATCTAGAGGGTAGAACTTAATTAATGATAGGAGTAGGAGGGAGAATAATGAGCAATGTTTCCGTTAATGATTTTGCTAATGTGCCCAATTTGAAACCCTACCAGCATAATATAATTATTGCCTTATCCAAAATCAAGGGAAACAACTTTACAACTTATAAGTTTTTGTTTACAACCCTGGACTGAACCAGTAAACATATGTATATATGTGTTTTCAAGCCTACAATTTACAATATATTCACAAAAGAACTTGACTAAGATGTTATTTTTTGTGAAGCATGTGCTACCTACTCCTGAGAGGTTGCGCCAATCATCACAATCAATTCTTTCATCAAGAGTATCAAACATGAAAAAATGAAAGATAAATTAGAAATGTTAATTGTGTTTATTAGGAACAAAACATGTTTCTAGTGCAGTAGGGCCAACAGACAACACATATTGAGGTAACATTTTTTTTAGGTTAGTTATTAAATAGGAAAAAAGTTTTACCAGTAAATGTTAATTCATGCAAACTATGTGAAAATTGTTTGTTAATAAAAGCTACGATTGAGAAAAATATTTTGTTTTTATTTCCTTTTTTTTCAACCTGCCCCGCCCCAGTTATGCACATCTGTCCCCAGGCTTGCCACTCTGCCCCAGAAATGCCTTATACCCCATATATGCCACTGTGCCCCATGATATGCCTTTTAACCCTCTAAATGCCACTGTGCCCCATGATATGCCTTTTGACCCCTATGTGCCACTCTGCCTCCAGAATTGCCTTATACCCCTATATGCCAGTCTGGCATTTAAGGGGTTAAAAAGGCATATTATGGGGCAGAGTGGCATATAGGGAGGTATAAGGCATTTCAGGAGGCAGAGTGTTGTATAGAGGGTTAAAAGGCATTTCTGGAGGCATTTCTCCAGAAATGCCTTATGCCCCCCATTTAACACTCCCTCCCCCAAACTTACCGGAGCTTCTGAGTGAGTCCCCGGTGCGTAGTCTGGGCAGCGTGTAGAGCTTCTGCTGCAGCCGGGAGGAGGTGCAGTTGGCAGCGGGGGTTGTCTGCGTCCATCGCGCAGACCGTCCCCGGCTGTCAGAGATCACTGGGAACTCTGATCTCTGACAGCCGGGGAAGGTCTACGCGATGGACGCAGACAACCCCCGCTGCCAACCGCACCTCCTCCCGGCTGCAGCGGAAGTTGTGTACGCGAATTGCGTAGAGCTCTACACGCTGCCCGCACTAAGCACCGGGGACTCAGAAGTACCGGTAAGTTGGGGGGGCAGGAGGATCCAGGTCCCCTGCATCGCTGTGGGGGATCTGGATCTTAGTCTCATAGAAAAAACCTTGTCTTATAATCGAGCAAATACGGTATAACAAGGGCTTTGTGCACTCTTATATATACATATGATACTATATAAAATATCTGTTTGTGAAAAATATAAGATCAGGTCAGCTTTTTTAGATCTCCATTAAGCATTACTTGGTTAATCTTGACTTCATAAGGCATAGGTGATTTTTTTTTTTACACAAAGGTCTTCATTCCACCAGACCAACAAAACATATTGTATGAGGTATAATACATTTCTTGGATAAAATTAGGTAATCAAAAATATTCCTATTGTTGTCCTGTAGCTAACATTTGACTGAATATCTTACTTCAGAAGCAAAAAGTATGCTCATACACTTAAACACTGAGGATTGTCATGGATTTCATTTTGTGCTGCAATGGGAAATAAATAATATCTAAATCAAGTTTGTTTGTGCAGGATCACTTAATTTACATAACACCTAAAACACCTTTTTTATTCCCTCACTGACAGACTGGGAGAAACTTTATTTTAAAAATAAGTAGTATGGTTTGCACCAAACATCCTATTTCACTCTTCATTTTCCAATTTTTGAACACCTATGGACCTGACCATGGCAAGGCCAGATATAGATCCTAAGAGCCAAGCAAAAGCAGAAGAAACTATTCAGTGATGAAAACTTCAGGGATAGTGGTGGAGTCTCAGTTCTATGCTAAGGCAGGAGCTCAACGTGAAACCCCTATGTAATATTTATGTTACAGAGTAAACACAAGCCAAAATGTTAACATAATTTTATTAATCTATTAACATAATCATACATGATAATGAATATAATTTTCTTTTTCTGGCTAAGCTTCCTGGCAGCATGACAAATAGCTCCATGAGAGCAATTGTGAGCGTTTAAACCCTTCAATGCTACAATTGTGGCATTTTAGGGGTTAATGTTCTGTGTCCTCACAAGGATATTCAAATCAACCATAGGTTGGAAGTGCAGCAGAGGTCTGAGAATCAACCAGTCTGAATTTCGGAGACTCTCCGAGCTGAGGTGTTTGCCAGTATAAGAGTCCTCAAGGTGACTCGAAAAAAAAATAAGCTTCTAGTGGCTCAGATGGAGAGGAGGAGAATGGGTATCCACCAAGGATGAAAATCCTTTGGCTAATAACGTGCTCCTCTCAGCCTCCAAGCTACCAATCACAGAGATTCTGGATCCTGATGAAGCAATGCGCCTTGAGACAGATGCTTGAGACAGAAGCTTGGGTGCCCTGCTCCTGTGCGCTTAAAATCTATTTTGTGGTTGAAGCAGAAGTGGGACAGGAGGAGAGGACTACTTGTGTGAGGTTTTGTTAATTGAATCAAGGGCTATTTGTAGCACTATGATCATCTTGCAAGTGACTAGAAAGTGTAAATTCACTGTCTATTGTAAACCCTAGGGCTGCCCCTGTACTTGATCCTTTGACCTTCTGTCAGTTGCAAGCACTGTGATGTCACACACTATTTATACCCTGCTGGTACAAGTGGAATATGATGCAGCTATAAATCAATAAATAAACTGACTGTGTTGTGCGACAATTTTGTCTGCCATTTTGCCTTAATTCATATCATATAGCACTGAGGAATATATCCAAGCCTAATAAAAAGTCATGCTATGACAATAGTTATAATTATTTTTATTTATTTATGACTATACACAATTAATTCAAAGCATTAGCCTTGGCATACATATCACAACAGGTCATTTCTGGATGAGTGTGCTCGAAGAGTACTAAACAAGCCAGGATAAAATTAATAAATATTTTAATATTTTCCCATAGAAATGGTGTGAACATTAATTAACATTAAAGTAATATCTCCCCAAGAGACCTGAAGGGTGAATGATTTTTTGTGTGCATGTGCTTTTTCTGTTTCTGCATATTTCTATAGCAGCACACGACAAAGAAATGTAATTTAGCAAAAGCATCTGGGATGTGTTATTGAATTCTTGTAAAAAGGCTGAATTACTGAAATTCTGTGGTATGACAGCAGTGACCTGTCCAATATCATTCCAAGCATGTGTGCAGCTGTTATCCGGCCAGAAATTGTATTGCGAGCAAGTGAGGTTTCAGAGAATCGGATGACCTTGCCACCAGTAAATCCATGTGGACAGGTTGGAAGAAAGCTTATGTCTGTAGGGCAGGACAGACAGATGACAGTTTTTCCCTGGGTAAGACAACTCGTTTGGTGGAGACAACAGACAATCTGGATACTGCATCTGCAATCCAGATGGTCATTAGTTCTTCGAGAATGGTTTACTAATTTTGAACTCATGCTAGTTCTTCTATAATGCTGATGACCTTCTCTACCTCAACTTCAAGCCAATCAGTCAAACCAGGCTTACAAGGGCCAATGTTTAATGTTATTGGCGCGATGAAACATTGTTTATTTAATCACAAGTCGATATGTTTCAGTCATTTGAAAGCACTTTCATAAATACAACTTAAAGTATCCACCTTGATGATTACATACTATGACAAAATATCTCCAGGTTTAAAACAGTCTGTTGGATTTTTGGATATTTCTGGATCTAACAGTTTGTATTTTTGTTCATGTAAAGACTTAAATTAAATATTTTGTTATTGCAGACATGGATAAGAAAAGTAGACATGTTTAGGAAAATGTTGTATGAAGCACTAGCATAAATACATTAAATAAGTTCTTAAATGCTTTATAACTGGTGCAGGAAATATGTGATAGGGTATCGTAAATGCCCAAAACATAATGCGTTACAACAGGTATGTTGATTTCATTTTATCACGTCATACCATATTGTAGCAAATATCATAAAAATGTTGCAACACACAGTTGTTTAGGAATCAAGATGGTTTTTCTTTTGTTGAAGATCACAAGTGCTTCTTCAGCGCCACTCAATTTGTATGAATATACTACAACATCATCCCTCTAGGATTTTTAGATAAGGATTTAGCTTTTACAACTCAGTGTTAATTGAAAATTATAGTTAATGAGAGGTCTCACAAAGCACTTGCTCCTGGCTCACGTATGGTAGGTTTAATGTGAGCGCTGACTTTTCATAAAACATAACATGGTTTTTATAAATTATACTGTATATGTAAGGAGGTAATGAGTACTTATTCATTTGTTCTTGTCAAACACTGCATGCTACACATAAGGTACCACATAAGATCAGAAGTGAAACTGGCTTTCCTGGACCAGGCTGTTGAAATAAATTGTTTTCTTAATGACCTGCTGCAATATAATGAAAACCCTCATGATCAACCTTTAGCAATCATAGTCAAAACACAAAAGAATAAATAATGGATGATGATGTTGCACTGGGTAAAATGAATCAAAAAGGTTAGATGAGAGATCATTTTAAAAATCTATATCTATAAAAAGCCACTTGTAAACAGGTTGAACTATGAAGATACCCAAGAACGTACACATTTTGTCAATTTAGTGATCTGGAATTTCACAAGACTTAATCTAGTGATTAATGATTTTGAGGAGTTTAAGGCAGGGTTGTTGCAGCAGTGGCTTCCACTTTGGGAGCAGTTGCTGTGCACGCTGTACATACACACACATATTTGCAAAACATTTCTAAATTAAAAAAATTCTGATTTCTTCATTTCCAGCAATGTCTGTGAAACATGACATTAACCAGGTCTATCTGCTTTAGACATCCAATGGTAAATCTATAATATGTACATAAGTACTTGCCCCAGCAGCCAGAATGAACCCACAAGATTAGCCCTAGAACACAGAGTCCACCCACAGGAGTTACCCAGATTGCATCCACAGGACTTACTCCGCAGATTACATGAACAATGGTCTTCTCTGTGTTTCGGGTCTCTTCTTCATCTTCCCTTTTCTCATTATCTCAGCTCTCCTCCTCTTTCACTTTATCTCTTCATGTTCTTTTTACCTCTCTTTATCATCCCATCTTTCTCTTTTCTCCCTTCACCTCCCTTTTCTCTTTTAACCCTCCCCCTTTTCTTTTGTTCCCATTTTCTCATGTCTCCCCTTTTTATTTATTTTTTCATCACTTCCATTTCACTTTATCTCTCTGATTTCACTTTATCTCCTTTGTTTTTCCATATCTTCCCCACTTCTCATTACCTCTCCCCCTCTCATTACCTCTTCTACTTATTCTCTCACCCCTTTTCCCCATCTCTTGTTATCTCTGTCTTCCTCTTTATCTCAATACCCATTTTTCCTTATCTCTACATTTTGTCCCCATATCCTCTCCATTTAATTATTTATTTCCTTTCCTCCTACATTTACTCTTATTGATTATTATATCTGGCATCTTTTCCCCAAATTCCCCTTGCCTCTCCCCCAGTAACCTACATATACAGTGGCACACGTTTTTACACACACACATTTGCACAGACTTACACACTCATGCCAACACACATGCACTCATTAACACTTACACATCTATACTCACACACTTTTACACATACAGCATTCATCTACCAAAAACCAAAAACAAAATGAACACCATCTATGTCTGACTTATATGTTCGACTTGAACAAAACCTATGCAACATTCATTGGTATACCATTTCCTGGAAGAAAATCAAATCACCAATATTATACACAGTATATAAGTGAGCTTATTTCATAACTTATCTGTGATAAAACATATATATATGTATATATATATATATATATATATATATATATATATATGTATCCATGCTCACATACAAACATTTACACACCCATGCTTACATATACACATCGATGCTCACACATACACATGCATGGTCACAAACACTTATACACATTCTCCCTCCTTCCCCCTTACCCTCGCCCTCCTTTGCTCACTCACCCCCACAGCTCAACTGTAGATTTTCTTCTCTGCTTGCACAGTGAGAGCAGCCTCACCCTACCCATGAGGTCAATTGACCATGCTTTGTTCCTGCACAGATCATGGTCACGTGGTGAGTGGCACGGGGGCCAATTAGAGGGAGAGCTATGACCTCCCTAGCCAACCCAACCCGAATGAAGATTCTGGAGCTAAAGTATGTTATACCCTGACTCCTTATCTCACTGCATTTTGGTAATCAGAATGACTCAGTTATAATCAAAAGTACACACTAATTTTAATCTATCCCGGAAAGGATGTCATAGGATAAGTAGGACTTCATTAGCATTGCCATAAAGAATCTGCCAAGTGTGGTGTTTGAGCAGGGAAGGTCACCCAAATGATCACATCACTGACAACAATAGAAGCCTCCAGGTCTACAGATAAAGGAAGCTAACTGGAACAAAGTGAAATGAAATCAGCTTTTCTTCTATGCTAAACTACATAACTACTGTAGTTACCAATAAAAGACAAATATTAATTTTTCAACTGGGACTTTTCCCTTAAAGTGAAACACATTTAGAACATGAAATGAACAACAAAAGTCAACTAAAGACACTAACAGTTGCAATTAGGACCATGATTCAAAGCGGCAATCTACTGACAGCTTTATTTGAAGCAAACATGACATTGGATAAATTAGCCCGGCCAATTGCGCAGAAAAACACGGGTGTAAAACTAACTTCCTGTCTCCAAAACGAACACAATGTATATTGAAGAGCATGCACCTGTGCTATTGTTTTAGCACCAAAAAGAATCAATTTTAGTACAAATAAACTTAATCAAACGGAGATAATACATGCGTGGTTAATATATGCATGAATTAGTAGACTTATTGTATTCTGTAACAAATTAATACTCTTTGGTGAGATTGTTTATTTTAAGCATTCTAGATAATTTTGCTTGAAAACTAAAACTGGATTATAATTCATTATTTGCAGAAGGAAGGCCTTTTTTACAACATAATTATGCACAAAACGAAAATGTTTTCAAGAGTAAAATGTATTTTTCAAAATTGTTAACCACAATAATGTGTATATAAACTGTTTAAGGGACGCTTATACCTTAAATGATGTAAATTAATTACGTAATTTTAAATTCTTTAAGAGTCACAAAGTCCAATTAAAAAGCTTCAACCACTAGCCATGCCTCAAGCTACACCCCTGAAATAAATGTGTCGCTTTTTGGCCATTTGGAAGATATACGATGATAAAGAATGGCCAAAAAAGGCTGCCTAAACTGTTTTTTCTTCTGTATGTTACTAGGAAGCAAACAACTTGCTCTGAAGAAACCTACTGTATACCTACATTGAAGGGAAATATAAAACAGAAGGGATAATGAGAAGGGTATATATATATATATATATTATATTATATATATAAGCAGCTACCACTCCCAAACCAGACTCCACTGGTATCAAATCAGCTGCTGGCTCTAGCCCCAGATCTTTTGGAGATCTAGAAATGCCCCTGCATTATGGGATGATGGTGAGTAGTTCCAAGTTTCCCTGTTACAGTTTTACAGAACACATTTATCTTGGTTCTATAAGGTTCCAAATGATGCCTTTCTGCTTTTTTTAGCAATACAGTTAAATCCACTATGACAATTTAAGCGCAAGGCCATATGGCCAGTGATGTCACTCTTTGGTCACCTACAAAACGTGTTCCATCCAGTCTGGACACACATGGTGCCTAATTCAGCCAGTGCGCATGTACTTCTGACAGCAGTCCACAAAATCGTCACTGGCCTAAAGAGCCCAGCCGCCTGGACAGCAAATTTGCGACTGCCGCAAGCTATACGTGGCTGGTGCAACGTAGGCAAGATTTAATGTTTAATATTTACTTGCTACAGTATTTGATACAGACTAAAAAATCCACATTTGACATTGCACTGTAACATGACAGCCTAGGCAATGAAACAAAGTTTAAACAAACAATGTATACAATTAAAAAGGTTAATACCACCCGATTGCTGTAATGAAATCTAATATAGAACCACATTGTTCTGCAATCTAATGCAGAAAGGGTTAAAAGAAAGAAACATTCAAATTAAATGGCTTAGCTTTACGACAAAATAGCTGCAAATTGTTATACATTATCCTCAAGGGAAGGATTTTTTATTGTTTTGAACATTCTGGCAACAGATTTTCAATAGTTAAAATTGGAACTAACAAATTGCTTTCTCGGAATGGGAGATTTAATACTTGATTTAACTCTCTAGGTGCCTCCTTGGAACAGCAACAAACAGCTTTCCTTTTAATGCGCCGCACATCTGTCTGGAATTAAAAGGGTTACATTTAGATCATTTTCTACTTTTCTATTAAATTGCATATATTTTGATCAACAATTACGAGTCCCAACGAAGCAGAATGAATATAATGAGGTTGTATCATGATCAGATGTATCCAGGAGTATTTCAACTCTTACTGCATTTCAGTAGCTAACAGAGTAAAAGATGTACTGTTGTTTAATTATCATTTCGCCATAAGGTTAGTATTTTCAAGTAGATTTTAGTTTCTAGGAGCAGATGGTTTATCTTCACTGGAAGGTCTTGTAGTAGGATAAATTAGACTTTCCTCACTTTCTAATTTTCCTATGTATAACCTTTCATTGCACTTTAGATTCTTTTGGAGTTTTATTCGCTTGGTTTTGACATCTTTGATGTAAACATGCTTTTCCCTCAACAAACATGATCACGGCAATGTTTTAACTTGAGAGCTTTAGCAGTCCTCTATGGTATCATTAGTTACTCTGCTCTCATACTGCATATCTGAAATCTCTTCAAGCATTATGATAATATGCCTTCATACACATAACTGCCTGCTTTGATATTTGGAAAGTTTGCAAGCAAGAATTCTGAATTATATAAAAAAAAAAGGAAGTAACTGAATTTTTTTTCAAAAGGACACTGTAACCTTTATTATTCATGCGACTCATTTTTATTTATTTACAATAACCCTGCACAAAATATTAAGTGTGCCTTGTATATGAGACAAGAAAAAAAAATATAGAAGATGTCTATTTATATATAGCATCATGCTGCTGCTGATCCTCTTTGACCCTGCTTACTCTGGGAGACACATACATTGGTAAATAAAATAATAAAATCAACATGTTTGCGCACACAAAGGCCATCCTTACTCTGGGGGAGCCTTTTTAAAAATATTTGTATAAATGTTGTTCTGATCTGAGTCAAATGGCCAAAAAACTAAATTTGCTGCTCGAAAACCAACTGGGCAAAAACAATATTGATTTGGCTTGCAGTGCACAAGTCTGTTACCCAGTAAGTTCATGTCTTTTGTTCTGAGTACCATAATGTCATAGAAGAGGGATGGTAGATGGTGGTTGTACCCTACAACACCAAAGACAAGGGTCGCAGGCCACCGACACTGTTGCTTGATGTTATTTCAGTTACACTTATTGTTTCTGATACCAGAGAATATCCTTATACTTTTCCAAAATGTAACATATAAAACAATGTGTTATGCCTTACAGTGTCTAAACAAAACAGGACGTTAATAAAAAGAGGATTCGTCAAACAGCAATGTTCCAGCTGATCTGATATTTAGCACTATGTGTGTTTATTACAGATATGATGCAAAACGATTATCTCATTCTAAAATGAGTATAACGAGTATAATATGAATTTTAAACATTTCAGTTGGAAATATCTGAACAGGTGTTAATAAAGTTATAGTTTTCCCTTAGAATTCACAGTAGGTGTATTTATCTGCATGTCAAAGTAATTCTATCTGAAAGCCTGTCAAAATTAAAAACGAAAACTTAAAATAGGAAAAAAAAGAAGCAGGTGCGTAATTTTATTGCTATATTCAATTTATTTCAACAGTCAAATGTGAGACACACCTTTAAGAATGCATTATATATAATTTTTTTTTATATATTTATATATTTTTTCTTTTATATATATATATATATTATATATATATATTATATATATATCTTATAAGTATATCTGGCATCTCCTCCCACACCATTGTCTGCTTTGGCTAGCCCCTCCCTTTTCATCAGCCAGGCCAGCCAATCACACGGCCGGCTCCACCCACACATGAACAGCTAGCCACAGCAGAGGGAGTGCTCTGGGTAGCCCGACTTGGAAAGTTTCCAGGTATACTTATGAGACATGCAAATTGCCAAAAAATTTATTCAGACCACTTCCGTGTCTTGCATTATCTTGTTCTGCATCTTCTCCTTTCTTCTATCTTTTCTCTCTTCTTTCTTCTCTCTTTGTCTGCATCTCTGTTGACATAACCTCCTGGTTACTTCCGCCAAAATTCTCCAATTGGGGGAGTGGTCACCCACAGGAACACCACCATTTTGGACAAATCTTTCCCCGGGAGGTTATATCTGTGTGGATATATGGACGAAACAAAATATAGAAGAGAGAAAAGAGAAGAACAAGAAAATATCAATAGTGAGTGATGAGATTGGAAAGAGAAGTTATAAGAAGGCCTTCTGTACATTTTTAGTAGACTTGTGCATGACAAGCAAAATTGATTTGGTCAAACATTTTGTTTTGGTTTTGAACAATTAATTTTGTTTCTTTTGTTTGTTTTGCTTCAGAGGAAATTACATTTGGTGCAGTATTTTCAATGGCGGAGGTCCCAGTTACCTTCTAGACTCACCTCCCACCATGATTTACTTCATGCCACTTAGGGTTTAGGAAGTGACCACAACCTGTATAAACACAACTATACCAATGGATAGCCACATCTAACAGCATGCTATGGAACTGCATTCCCCCAAAAATTGATCATTTGATGATTTGATCCCTCAGAGTAAGAGAGGTGAAAGAGAGGAAGCAGCCATACCCCTCTGATGCCAATTTGCAAATGTTTATCCCACGGACTTAAAGCTTGTCCTTAAAATATCGGGGCTTCCTATGGTTTAACCCTGCTTATAATATATATGTGGTGAACCACATAAAAATCTTCCTTTAACTTTAAGGTGCCTGTGGCCAGGGCACATTTTTCCCCTTGTGAGACCCGGCCAGTTTTGCCATAGTTATATTCGGGTGATATCCTTATAGCTGCTTACAGAACCTTACACTTTACATATGAAAACCTATACTACTGATGACATATAAGTTTAGGTATACTATAATTATAGATATAAACCATGTATACCAGAAGCAGATTTCCACAAGTCTGACACCTTTTTCTGCACCTCTGATGCACCCGTAATTGGTAAGCCCTTTTTATTAAAAACAAAATACATTTGTTAGTATAATTTTTATGCTGTATGTTTTTGGGAGGGGTTTACAGGGGGCACCTGTTACATTTCTA
This sequence comes from Spea multiplicata, assembly GCA_009364415.1. Classification (NCBI taxonomy): domain Eukaryota; kingdom Metazoa; phylum Chordata; class Amphibia; order Anura; family Pelobatidae; genus Spea; species Spea multiplicata. The sequence goes on from VKOC01000005.1 coordinate 43,561,408, forward strand.
TTACTGGTCCTCAGAAGTATGCAGGGATCAGCTACAAAAGATTAGTTGCCACGATAGCAGGCAGGTATACGAGTCACTGGCTGATCTTCACTCTTTTCCCCATATGTCTCTGTTCCCCCATCTTTAAAGGGACAGACTAATGTACCTGACATCCTTACTCTGTGAGTACTTAACGCAAATAAAATAACATAGGAAAGTCATCTCCATGACTCGACTGCAATTGCCACTTATTGGCTGTTTAAAGCTGTCAATCAGTAGCAGTGGAGTACTTCCAAGGAAATCAATAGGCAGATGTTCTGTCACTGATTGGCGGCTTAAGCAGCCAATGAGTGTCAGGAAAGTGCTCTCATTAATGTCCAAACCTCTGCATGAAGTGTTCAGCACAGCCAGTGCCGGAGCTAAGTGGATGTGAATATATCACGTGCAGGAGAAGCATGCCGTTGAACATTTCCCCCGCAGGGCATTTATCTAGGAGGTGGAGAAAGGGGCAAATGCCCCTAATCACTTGATGGCTAGAGTGCCCATTTAATAGAAGTATCGCATGCACACTGAAAAATGTAAGACTTCCACCAGGAAAACTTTTACACAAAATACTGTTTTACCAGCAGCTAAAGGGAGCTTTTAGATACAGAGCTGGCACACGACATTAGGGCACAACACATTCTCTTTGAGTGTCCTACACTGTAAAGGAAGGGAACCAAAGACAAAGCCATTTCCTGGCCAGGGGATCCTGACACAGTTTCACCTATTAACTGCAACATGCAAAAGGACTTTCTAACTGGCTTTCATGAGGAAGTGGGAAGCTGCTTCCGCCATCACTGATCGTTTCCAAACATGTCTCACCAAATTGCCCCGTTATGTACCAAGTGGCCTCCCATCACCTAGCACAGCAAGTACTATATTCCTGCCATGGTCAGGCTGACGATGAAGAGGTGGCCCTTTATGGCTAGCAGACACCTGATGATGTAATCACGGCTGCTGGCCACACACTGCAGTAACCAATCTGCCACACCAGGGTGTGTGGTTCTGTTGTCTAAAAGCCCACTGGGCATTTATCCCCAGTGTGCCAGATGGCCAGTGTAGGCCTGATTCCTGGTGTGTAGGACAGGCAAATATATCCAGTACACTGCACCAAATAAACAACAGCTTTGCAAGATTGTTAATCTACCCCTGTTCATTCAAAGTAAGATTAGGATAGAAAATAATGAAAGCAAAAAGGGGGCAGGGGCATCAATTATACCCCTTGCCTTGTAGCGCCTATGGTAGCTGCTTGTTTTGCCCCATGGAGGCTATGGCTGTAGAAGCCATGGAGGTACGTGCTTTTGAACAGCTGATGTGCTGCCCAAAGTCACAAAAAATACAACACGGGGTGTATTGTGTGTGCATGAAATGCACTGTAGCCCTTGTGAGAATGTTTAGTGTTCTCATTACTCATAATTTTTATAATGTTCTGCAAGTACTTTTAATGATGTCTAGTAGGACTTGTGCATTCAGATTTGTGTGAATTTAAATTTACCTCATTTTTGTAAATTTGTTGATTCATACGAAGCACCGAAAATGTGGCACAAAGCTCAGAATTTTCATCCGAAATCCGTGGGCCCACATTCACTCAGCTTCTCTCACACTCTCTAGAGGTTTCCCTACATTCTCTGACGACCACTTCTGCATCCTCTCCTTCTGCTATCTGCCATCATCTGCTATCAACTGCTATCTGGGCCTTCATCTACACGGAAATAACCAAACGGAAACTTCCATCAATATGATGGCGCTTGCAGTGACTTCCTCTCCCCAACCCTCCAATCCTAACTGGAACTGAGGGCAATATGACGGCGCATCCGGGGGTGTCATCTCCCCCGTTTAGAGGATCGGGGAGAGGAGGTTACCGTAAGTGCTGCTATATTGATGGAAGTTCCTGCAGGGTTATATGGACAAAGATAGAAGATAGCAGATGGGAGATAGAATATATAAGATGAAGAAGATGCAGAAGCGGAAGTGGTTAGCAGAGAAGTTAAGAAAACATTCAGAATGCATGAGAGTGAATGTGGGCACCGGGCAATGATTTTCGTTCCCAAATTAAAAATGCCCCCGAATTTTCGACCAAACCAAATGAGCATGGAAACAAACGTCATTGCCTGAAAACAAAAGGGGATAAAACAAACAAAAAATTGACTGAATAGTTTTTGGCCCATTTGCACGTGTCTATGGAAACTTTAAAAACAATTCCTATTTCTTCTCTGAAATTGCATAATACTATTCCGACACATGTATTGTCAGTGATTTACAATATTGTTTTCACTTATTAATATAATAATTTTTTTTACAAATGTTTAGATAATAGTACATTTTAGCTTTTTTGTCTTAAAACTGCTAAACCGTTTTATGTCTAGAGCGGTTAGAGTTTTTATCCTTTTACAGTTTTCTTGGTACTAATGAAAGTGTAGTTTTTAAAATGTTACTAATATCTACTTATAGGTTTTGTTCAGTTATACTTTTCTTTGAAATATTATACTGTGAAAATTGTTTTTTTTTTAAAAATAATTTGTTTTGCTGATTCCTAATACCACAAATAAATAAATATATATGCGTTTATGTGCAGAACAGGCAAGGCAAAATGCCCTAATTAATCCCCACTTGGAACACATTTGGGCTTGTATTGACAGATTTTTCAGAAGCCTATAAAACGCACCCAATGTGCCAAGCTATTACCCCAAAACATTCCTTTTGACTACTGAGAACTTTATATATGCTTCTGTGGCTGGTAGCAATGACGCTTATTTGAAAATCTTTTTTTTTTGTAATGCACATACTGCTGAGTGTCCTATTTACCAACTGCACAAATTACTTGCAAGTGTTTTTAGCACATCAGACTTACATGCTGTCTGTTTGCAATTATCTCAAATGGGTAGAAAGGACATTTTTATGTGTTTAGAAAATGCAGGGGATCTGTTGTTTCATTGTGCTATTTTTAGTGCTACAGAACACCATGTTTAACGCAATCATTTTACCCTAATAACAAATGGCTGTTGCAAAACAATATATAATATATGTATGTTTTTAATTAAATAAAAATCAAATTAAACAATTCCTTCCTTTTTTTGAAGTTGGTTATCCCGTTGGTTGTACGAGCCATTGAGAGGGTGACGTAAGAAGAAAGTGGAGAAAGCAATTTGCTTACTTTTAAGACATTGTTTCAGAAATAATTACACTAAATGAAAAACTCACAAATTCTGAAGCTAGGTTGTAATAAATGATTGTAGTCTTAAACTGTTAAGGTTACAGGTCCTTTAACTCTTCCTTGTGAAGTATACAGAACAGTGTCCAGAAGAAGGATAACTACTTTAGCAGGTGTTGGTATTCATCCACTACCTACTTTTTGAGGCCTCTCAGGACGGGACAGTAATTAATTAGGTGTAGTTTTAGAATTCATATATAAATAGAGTCACGCCTGAACTGGCCATCTGGCACGCAAGTCAAATGCCCTGTGGGCTGGTACCAGATGGCACAGGTCTCTTACCTTTGCTAGAAGCTCCGGTGCTTCTATTTGTGGATGTTGGCTGGGTACACGTGGACTCACGCTGCATACATTTAGGATTGTCGCATGCATCCGTGGATCTTCGGCTGGTGTCTACATATACATTATTTAGTTGCCATTTTAAACTGCCGAATTCAGCCCCAGAATCTGGAGCTGACCTGATTACTGGGTTGTGGAGTGTGTTTATGGAAGCGCTGGCCTGGGTGAGGCGTTGTAAAATGCCACACAAACATACATCACCGGTGGCAAATGACTTCTAGTGCTCCTTTACAGTTTGGAACCACGCATAACTTGCTTCTGTTGCTTAGGTATTCATTAGACGAACTTGGTCATAGCTCACTTGGTCTTGACAAGAGTACTTGACATGGTCCTGCACTGGCTTGTACTCTGCCATGTCTACGGTAAAGTTTATATAAAGCAAGCAGCATGCGGATACCAGATTTTATGCATTGAAAATGAAAATGCAAGTCATCATTATGTACAACCTTACAATTGTCTGAAATCGGCATTTTCGGCAAGCCAGAAATGTGTCAAATTTAGCGCAAGACGACAGGCGCACAACCTAAACCGTCACAAGTTGGGTTTTGCAACTGCACATCTGAATTTAGTAATCAAGTAAAAAAAAAATGTTTAAGACATTACATTTGCATTTCATTTGATGTGAATTGTTCATATTCCTTTCTCAAAATTATGTTTACCAATCTTTACAAAATACAGTAAAGAAAAAAAAATCAGAGTTCAGAAATGTACAAATTGTGTTGGTATAGCAGACAATCACAATCGTCCAATCCTGCTTCAAAGAACAAACAACATTTTGATTGCTTTCACAGTCAATGAAACAGTATAATTTGGCAAACAAAATGGATATTCTGCAATTCATTTGTCTAGATTTAGTCTCTTATAATACCATAAAAGATCAAGGAGTTCATATTGGTTACTGATGTGATAATGAGATAATCAGAGTTTAATGAAAATCAACAGTTATTAGCTAATCAGTTTAGCTTGGTGGCACTTGCTCTGTTATTGTAGGAAAGGAATAATTAAACAGCACTTAAGGTATGGAACAAATGCTAGTTAGGAATACGTGTGAAGTCTCCAAAAAGGCTTCTAGGAAACGATTCTTTTGTTTGTTACCATGGCAATGCACTTTGATAACTTTAACATGCCCCGCAACGCAATGGAACAGAGGGCCGAGTGATTCTAGAACGCATTGTATAATCCCCTTTAAGCGGGTCTGTAAATGTTACAGACGAGCAGAAATCTAAACATTCCTCCATGAATATTCATAACGCGAGTTGTTTTTCGTTGCCTGCCTAGTCAGCAGTCACAAAACACATGGTGTGCGTTGGCAGCATCTTGCCTAGGTAGAGGGCTATGGACTAAGGCAATGGCAGGAACCAGGACCTGTGAGGCTGACTGACATTTCCATCTGTAGATAAGGCTGGTAATTAACAGGAAGGAGTGTGCCTGCAGCATCGCACCATCTGCTAGGGAAACGGCTCAATAAGAAAGGAGTTGGATAGCATCTCTGTGGTGGCTCGATCTGGTTCCGACATGAGGCTGGGCATCTGTTAGCTGAGGAGATAGGCTATTAGGAAATTCAGCTGGGAGTGAACAACATGGAAAGCACACTCTGACCTAGCCCATAAAAGCAGCTCTTCAGAAATACTATCTTTTTTATCTTACTTACACCAGCCTCGTGAAAACGATCAGCTAAGGGACCATTACATCTTTGTTTGATGCTAGCACAATGGTTTGCCGAAATGCAGTTACTTTGCCGCGAATGTTCTGAAAATCAGGATACAGCTGTCGTCTTCTGACATCGCCGTGCCTAATTCTAAGCGAAGATGCAAAGTAAATTCTTTCTGTAGCTTACTTTTGACTGCACAGAGGAAGCCGCGTTATATGCTGAAGCAGCCTGATTTCAATCACTAGGCGTAGGGACTAAGGATCTTTTTTGTCATTGAAAGTGCAGGGTAAAAAGAAGCAAACACGTATTGTTAATAGGAAAAGGGCAAGAACGTCTTTCTAAAAAAGATTCCATCTGTGTTATACATTATTATATATCAATATACACACCGGAACAGCCGTGTAGGTCGCATTGCATAAATACAAAAATAATAATGTGTATATATATATATATATAATATAATAATATTATAGTAATAGTATATATATATAGTAATTAATTATGCAGCAACTGAGAGACTTAGCACGAACCTTTAACATTATACAGTATAGTAAAGGGGAGGTACAATTAGTGGTGACGTATGTAAAATGGTTTTGCGTGGGGCACATTAGGTATGAGTACATAAGGATAGAAGGTCACTGCCCCATGGAGCTAACAGTCTAAGTAGTAGTCAAGAGTGGGCAGGCATACAGAACTATTTTTGGCATGTTTCTGTGGTTTCAAATAAAAGCCTTATTTTTCTGAAAGGGGTCTATATGTTGAGCTTCCATTCACATAAAAAACATGAAGCACTACGATGTTCATCCCAATTTTGGATGGGATTGGGTGGGAGGGAGACTTATAAGGTATTGTAGCGCAGCTTGTGTCTTTATTATTTTGAGGCCCTAAGGAAGTCGTTATCGATTAAACGAGTGCGGAATTGAGTTTATGATTTTTTTGGACACTGATGCAGTACTTTATAGAAGCACCGTGCCTTAACTACGTGGTGGATGTATGCAAGGTCTTAGATTCCGGTGGACACCCTGTTTAAAGTGACGATGTACCAATAACCTGCATATTTTCTAAACTTTCTGTACTTGAGCTGGATCTCAGTACAGTTTTGAGTGCATTT
>VKOC01000005.1:43590416-43637977 GCA_009364415.1 Spea multiplicata
AAACTAAACCAAAACCCACTGTACCAAAACAACTTTCACCAAAATATCCCCACTGCTGTGAAAAAACAGGGAAGACACCAAAAAAACATCCAATTAAAGGGAGACCCAGATCTGGAAAAACTTAGTGAAACACAAAATGGTTCCCCTTTATATACATAACATTTAGCCACACCCATAACACATTGAACCAATCAATTTAAATTACTCCTTCAAGCCCAACCACTAGCTCTGTCAAGGCCCACTCCACTAAGCTGCGCTGCTCCATGGGCTTCAGGATTGGCCATAAATGGAAATGAGGTGGGATCACCTTGAAATCCATCACCCCGCATTATTTTATTTTAAATACACATAGTTTAGGCAGTCATTAATTTTCCTAAAATATCTCTATATATCTCTTATTCAAGAATACTCCAGCTGGCTCAAGTAGACCAGAGTTATAATAAATTCTCAAGTGAAAACCTAATTATCACCTTGGGCATTTGTTAAAATGTATTTGGCCCCAGTCCAGGACACCAAGGAGCTAAACCTAAGACCCTGGCAAATATTCCAGACTTTACCTCCTTTTCCCAAGCAGACTAAAAATACTTGACTAATAAGAGTATGCAGTGAAAAATCATTTTACTAAAATTTTACATTAACTCTTAGGGGTTTTTTTTGGTTTTTTTTTTTTTATACAATATCTGAACATTTTTTGCTTACAGCCATTATATTAAATATTGACCTAAATAGCCCAGGTCCCAATATATGTTTTAGTTCCACACTAGCTGTCATCAGATTTCTTGTTTTAGACTAAACCCACTAAGCTATATAAAAGATACAATCAATACAGCATGTGAAGTATTTTTTTCAAGGCTCATAAACCCTAATTATACTGTGACTGTTTGAACGCCATACTCTAAATTATTTCTCCTAGTAGTTTTTTTTCTACAAAATGTGCTTATAGTATTTTGAACAGTAATATACATGTGCTGTTAGTTATGGAGAGGGCTTTTACACACATAGTAATGATTTTATTATATTCAAATGTACAATTTAAACTCATAAAGCTAAGGCAATATTTGTATTAAATCTTTCTTCTGTCATTGGTTGGAAGAATAATGTTTGTTCATTTTCCTTAATGTAATGTGGTTTTACATCTGTTTTCTCTACTGTTGTATTTTATGCAGCCAAGAAGCTTTACTTTAAAAAAAAAAAAAAAGACAGCAGGAAAAAATACATTTCCTTATTCAATTATTACAAAGGTGTAAAGTATGACCAGTTTAAATAATTAAGAAGGATCCAAAAGGGAGCATAATAATACCTACTCCAAACCAGAGGTTTTGTTCATTCTTTGGCTAAATTATTATTTCTTTAAAATACCACAGCCGCTGTCACATAGACCCCCACACAACATATACGGCATAAATTAAATTTTGATTGATCAATTTGTAGACTGTTTATATATATATATAATTTTTTTTTCTATAAAATGCTGTAATAAGCTTGATCATATCAGTTGTGCCTTGTGATATCACAGACCCTACTGAGACAAAAAAAAAATACAGAATTTTATTACAGAAGCACTTCGCCATATGGTATGCTCAGGCCCAGACTATCCATTCAGAATACCTGGCAAATGTCTGTCTGGATGGGTGGGAGCCCAATAATCCCTACTACCCACCACATTTTAGACTGTCTTTCATGTACCACTGGCTGATGCAGTTGGGTCAATTGACAATGTAGTTGAGGACCACTAATATAAGAGTTGTTCTCGAGTACCTATGGGTGCGTGGGACCGTGTAAAAAATTTTGTTTTTAAAATAAATTAAAAAAAAAACAGGGGCCCCCTATATCCCTGTTAACCAAGGTGTAAAAATGTGCAATTTAATGGTGGGTAATAAAGCTCACGAATACCCTCACCATCCAACTGGGTATAAAATAATTTAGAAAACAGAAGATATGTATGCATGGTCAATGTAAATGAAAGTGGGAAATGTCTAAAGCAAAAAAAAAACAAAACACGCAATGCAGAACAGCAAGAAAGGGTCTTGTGAGTTATTATTTCTAACTACTTAAAGCTGGAGCTGGGAAGACAGTGTATAAAATCAGAGTGGAAAAAGTAATTACGTCTAACTTATATTTTGGGTATAAATTTATTTTAATAGCTCAATAGAGAAATTTATGAGGCATGGCTTATTGTACTTCAATGCAAAAACAGGATACAAAATTACTGTTTCTATGTTTTAATTGATAAGTAAGTATATGGTTAATCCTGGGATTATGCTGAGCTTGCCTTTTTAGTGAAGTTTTTTGCCTTTTGCATAGTTACTTAGTTCCAAGCATAGTGAGGCTAAAAACAGCATGTGCAATAACTTTATATTTCCCAATATAATCTTAATTGTTTTAATCCATTAGAAAGCAAAAATGGCTAATTTCAATTTTCTACATAAGGTATGTGTGTAGGGGCTACTTTATAACTTAAACAGAAGTTCCTAGTCTGACAGCTGTATTGCTAACCATGTACCCATAGACACTCACTCTTACTAAAAATAGTGTCTAGACTGCCTCCACAAGGGGTACATTGTCAGCACTGTAAGATTTAAGAGGACCACATTGCTCCTCAAATCATACATAAGGTGACCCTTCTGTCCATTGAGTTAAAATTACATTAAAGTTTCCTTATGTAAATGATTACACAAACCTTACCTACATGAAAAGAGTGCTTCCTCTCACTGGCAGTATGGGGGAGACAATGTGGATATACGCACAATTGGATCCTCCCTTTCAACAGTGAGGATTGGAGAGTGCTGGCACCTATATTGTTTGGAGGGGCAGCCAGTTGAAAGTCGTCAGGAGTAACGTAACAATGTATTATTCATATAAGTGATAGGGCAATAAGTACATTTATCATATAGCTATTTCATAACTATTTTTTTTCAAATCTGGTCATTGTGCACCCATGTCCCCATCAAACAATATATTTTTAAAAACTAGACACCCCTGGGTATTTCAAATGCTGGTATTTCAACTCTTCCATTAACTAATTTCTACCAGCCTTTGTCAAAGTTTATGGTAGTCATTTTTTTTTTTTACACACTGGTATATGTCACTTAAAAACAATATCTTGGTACACTAACTACCCATGCACAATTCAATTTTTAATCTTGGTGGCAAAATGACCAGACATCAAAATTCCATTTGGGACATCTTTTGATGCTGGCCGATTTAATTACCCCATCAAACCATATATTTTTGAAAACAAGACACCCAAGGGTATTTCAAAAAGTGGTATTTTAACACTTTCCATGCACTAAATTTTCCACCAGCCTTTGCCAACATTTGTTGTAGCAATTTTTTTGTGCTTTTTCACACAAATTGTAATTCAGGTATAAATGTACAGCTCCTGGTAAATGCCACTTCCAAGTGACTCCCCAATATGCATTTAGCAGCATCTCCTAAGTACAGTTATGCTACCCATGCATGGGTTTGTTTAGGAGCTAAAAGGCCACATTTGGGAGGTGCACATTTTTTTTTAAATGACATCCTGTTGGTCTGCCCATGTCTATGGCCATTGTTTAAATTATATATTTTAGTAATCATCGCATTGTGATTAGTAAGCTGGGCTCCATTGACATGCATGGTTGAGTCTTGGGAATTTGTTTATTTTGGGGGGTGATGTCAACTTGTGAGATTCAACAACTCTCACTATGGTGCTTGTCGTCGTTCTCCAGAGTGATCATAGTGTGTCCTCGACATATTACAGCAACACTATTTACAAGCTTACAAAGTGGACTTTGGTCGTTAAAGGGTTAAGGATTAAAACATGGAGTCTAATATCACCTTAAGATTTCTGGTCATTATCACTACATATGGCAGGTCAAGTGCTGGATATGCCCAGCCCCAAGTGACGTGACCAGAAAACTGTTGTGTGCGGCTGGCCATATCCAGTTCATCTCATGGTCCAAAAATGAACAGCATATACAGTATATAGGGTGTTATAACTAACTACTTTGTACTGTGGATAAACTCTAGCATCAATATTCATTTTAATGTGTGTTAGCTATTACTTGCCGTTATGTGCTATTAGTCATAACATCCCATGCTAACCCTATTAAGATCATATTTGGCATCTTCATTTTTACTTTCCAAATACAGTACATTACAGTTATTAATGTTGAATTATACCTACAGTTATTTTTTTAGCAATTCTTCAGAAAAATCTTTATTATTGATACAATGATACAATGAGAAATAAACACATTTAAGCACCCTAATCTTCAATCAGTTTTTTTTTTTTTAAGGCTAACCTCACATGAAGAGTAATTACTAAGTAAAGTTTTAAAAGTGGCCCTATACTGCAGTCCTCCGATTTAAGAGATTATTAACCCCTTAATGACAAAACCCATACATGTACAGGCTCAAAATGCATTGGTTTCCATGGGTTTAGGGACCGCTCATTTTCCTTAAGGGGTTAAATAGCATGTGATGCTGTCCGCTAGGGGTCCACCAGGCATTTGCCAGCTGTTCCAGATAGTCAGTCCAGGCCCAAACAAGTGTAGTGACTGACTACTTTAAATAAATAACCTTAGCGTTAACATAGTTACATATTATTAAGCAACTCAGCGATAATCTGCCTGAAACAAATCCAGAATATAATGAATTACGGTTGCTAATTTAACAGAGTAAACCCCTCTACCATGTTGTGGGACATGCAACTTCATGCAAGTAACATGCACTTCATGAGCACTTTAACATTAAATCATGTGTAACTGAGGTCGATGGACATATGACATTGTCATTGACTAACTGGATGTGTTATCCCATCAGCATAGACTCCATGGGCTAAATTTACAGATATGCTAATCAGAAAATGCAATTTTCTAACACATTAAAGTGACGTTAAAGGGATAGAGAGATTTCATTGTTGGGCATATACTCCCCGACATATCAGTAACTCGTCAGTAAAACTGTATAACAAATGGACAGCAAAGTTAATGTTCATGTGCTTATGTCGACAGAAGCCAAATATTCTCTTTAATGTAATCTCATTAGGAAACCCCAGTGTAAGCATCTTTCTCCAAACACTCTGAGAATCTGTGTGCCAGACCTAGTGGGAGAAATTTTAAACCAGCTGCCAAACATGACATTTCTGTACAGGCCGCTGATCTCTCGGTGGGTGATCACTTTGCAGTAGCTTTTCATCTTCCTGTCTCTCAATGGCTGAATACCTGCATGGGGCATGGATCCCAGAGCGGGCTCTTTGAATGCAGACTGTCTCATTCTCTCAGCTGGGTTTCCATACCCACCAGTTGAGAATCCCAAAATTCTAGTTTTTAGCGTTAACATCTGTTCTCTGAAATGTGTCTGTCCATCCCTCTCATTATGCACTGACAGCTCAAGACAGCCACAGCACACTGCAAGCAATCATCAAACGACAATGTCGTAATTGGTTGCAGCTTTGCGTGTGTATGCGGAGACGGCACACAATGATTACTCCAAAACAGTGTTTTACAGAAATAAAAGTTATTTGCTATACCATAAAAAGGTTAAAGATAATCTAAATCTTATGTAAAATACTAATGGTGACTGGTAATCAGATATTTACAGGTACAATTAAATAATATAAATCAATTAAAAGGGAATTGAAATACAAATACACGTAACAGAATTTTATTCTGAGGAAAAGGTACAACGCACGCTATTCCTGGTAGGGTTCTACATTACATTACATTACAACCTTTATTTAATGGTAAAGCATAAAGTGTGGCCGCACAAGATGGAGCAGCTGGATCAGTATACTGGTCCATCGACCTGTTGTCCTTTATGGGTTAATTGGAACATACCCTTGGTTTCTGTGGGCAGCTTGTGTCAAGATCACTATTTATACATACATCAAACAAACTAACAAATGTGTAGACCAACACTGTGTTGGTTTCAACACTACTTTTAATTATTTATCATGTTCGAAGGGCCAAGCCCATGAAATAATTCTACAGGGACATTTTTTGTGGCTGTTGTCTGTTTTTGGGAGCCATGGAAAACTTTATTTGTCTCTTTGAATATTTGAATAGCAAGAGTTTTTGCATCTTCTTTATATTTTTTAATCACTCAGAGTAAATGTCTTATATATATTTATATATATATATATATATATATATATATAAAACTTTGAGAAAAATGCATTTCTTGTTTTTATTTCCCAACCTGCCCCTCCCCGTTATGCACATTTGAGCCCAGGCTTGCCACACTGCCTCCCAGATGTGCCTTGTACCCCCAGATATGCCACCCCGCCCTCCCCAGATATGCCTTACATCCTCTATATGCCTTATATCCCCTGATATACCACTGTGCCCTCTGATATGCCACTCTGCCCCCCCAAGATATGACATATACCCCAAGATATGCCCCTCTGCCCCCCTGATATGCCTTATAACCCCCAAATATGTCCCCCAGACTTACCCCCCGTGCTCCAGACTCCTTGGTGTCTAGTAGCGACAGCCAGTGAACGTCTGGCTAATGCGCGTAGACAACCTCTGCTGGTGGCCGGCACTTTCGCTGGAGCTTCTATGACTGAGCACCAGAAGGTCATGTGACGCCGGTGCTCCATCATAGAAGCCCCAGGGGAAGTGCCGCCTGTAGCGGAGGATGTCGGTGCGCATCGCACAGACGCCCACCTGCTGCCACAGAGGAGGATCCAGGTCCCCTGCAGCGCTACAGGGGATCCTCCTCTCTGGCAGCCATCGACAATTGCGCAATGCACGCAGACAACCTCCGATGTGCTAGCCGATATTTCTGCTGTGGCTTCTATGTTGGAGCACCTGAAGTTCACGTCACGCTAGTGCTCCATCATAGAAGCTCCAGCAGAAGTGGAGGACAGTAGCAGAGGAGGATCCGGGTCCCTTGCAGCACTGCGGGGATCAGGATCTTAGTGTTATTATAAGATATATCTTAGTGTTATTATATTTTTCAGAGCATTTGCTCTGGAAAAAACTAGGGATGCACGAAATGAAACGGAAAATTCAGGATTCACTTGGCTGAAACGAAAATGACCCCCCCTTAAAAAAGGGAAAGAAGGAAAGGAGCAGAGTCACGTCATTCACGTGAATCCGCTGGGTTTCTGCTTTTCCTGGCCGAGATGCTGCTCGCACACTGTGCGACCAACAAGCAGGTAAGCAGCCCAGCCCCTGCGGACAATTATTTTCGGCCTTTTTCTTTTTTTATTTCGGCATTTTGCAGATAAAGGTCCCGCATAACACTTGCCCATTTTTCCTGCTTCTAAAACCTCAGTTGAGGATAAAATGTTCACTTGCTGCCTAATATATCCCACCCAGTGACAGGTGTCATGATAACAAGATTATCAGTGGTCATAATCAGTGTGTGTGTATATATATATTATTAAATATATATATTGTATATAAAAAATATATATACATCTGTTTTGTATATGTGTGTAACAAATATATGTGACTTAAATCAGAATATATTGGTAACATTTCCCAAACAGCGTATTAGATAGTATTGCGTTCTAAAGTAATTTGTAAATACTTAAGCTTTGTTTAACTACAGAGGCATGATAGCTACTATTTGCATACTTGCATGTTATTTACAAATTACTGCCACTAAAATATTCTGCTAATTAAGCATATTCTAATTAATTAAATCAGTGATGTTAATTTTGCATAGTGTGAATTCAGTGAATGCTAAGTCAACCCAGGGAAAACAATGCCTATTTTAATTAAAGTAATGCTTTCACCGATTAAAAACAACTTTGCAAGTCATTTAATCAGGAATTAGAATTTACATGGAGCAAGATTGTTACAAAATAGATGAACGTATTTAGGCAGGAGATACCTGGATCAAGGATTTTGAAATTACTGTAATACTTAAAGGGACATAGTAGAGTAGTGTGAATTTGGTTTTATGTTTATATTCCACAACTTAATCTTTCGTCTGGCTTCATCATTGAAGGTGGACAAAACGTGACATCAGCAGAAGCCATGAGGCTCTGCTACTGGATAGATAGGGGTTGGATGTTTTTAGAGGAAATTCTAATACAACACTATGCACTATGCAGACATGATGCAAATAGGTATCACAGGCATAAACAGATATTGTTACACTGTATAACTTAACTTTACAGACTCATAATATATTCAACAAAACTGTTCCTGGCAGTAAAGGTCACCAACTCACAAATAGGCTACCCTATTAACAAACTGACAAATCCTTATTAAGGATTAATCTCTTAAGAAAAACAATGATGTGCCATGGCATTAAATAACCTAAAAGAGCTTAGGAGGTGATCAACGATAGAGAGGCATTCAGCAACAACAAAAACCCACCCACAAGCACCACTGTGAGAGATTTTGGATCTCGCAAAATTGAGGTCTCTTAAGACCCTCCTCAGAACTCTGGGCTCCCAGTGTACTGTATCCAGCCTTACAAGTCAATGGAGTACCACTTTCTAATCATAACGTGAGTGGTGAGATATATGTAAAAACATTGAAAAAAAAGTAGTTAAATAAATAAATAAAAATGTGGTAGCATCGGGGGAACCATCCAGTTCCAAAAAAGAAGTCCAAAAATATGTGCTAAGCTTACAGCACTTCTTAAAAATCTTGGCATGGAAACCCATGGGGTGTCTAGTATGGTTTGATGTGGTAAATTGAATTGGCTTGGTTTAAAGATGTCCTAAATAGAACATGGATGCAGAACGACCAAATGTCATAACGAAAAAAAATGCATCTCCCAAATGTAGCCTTTTATTCCATAAACAACCCAACACATACTAAGGGCTGTAAATCCCTACCTAAAGTACAATGTACGTGGAAAAATGCACAAAAATGGCTACCACAATGGCTAGTGGTAGAACTGGCCAGGTTTAAAGATGTCCCTAAATAGGACATGGGGCAGAAGGACCAGATGTCATAGTTCCAAGTTGACAAACCTATGCATGGGTTGTATCCCTGTACTCAGGATGGTGAACATATTGGGGTGGTGTTTTGAAGTAACATATTGAGCTGTAAATTTATACCTGAACTACAATTTGTGTGAAAAAAACACACAAAGTAAATTACTACCACAGAGTTTGACAAAGACTGGTAGCAAAATCAGTCCATGGAGAGTGTTAAAACACCACTATTCAAAATAGTATCTCGTTTTCAAACATACTTGGCGGGTTAAATTGAAAGATGTCCTAAATAGTACATGAGGATAGGATTACCAGATTTGGAAAAAATGATTTTAAAAACTACTTGTAATTATTGCCCTATAACGTGTACAGAAACATATAAATAGTGGGTATTTCTAAACTCAGGACGAATAGTAGAATCTATTTAGCAGTTTTTTCATTAGCGTTTGTAGAGGAGTAAAAGATTTTTGAAATAAGTGCTTTTTCACCATATTTTATTTTTTTTATAGAAAATTAGATATGATAAAAAAAATGAAGATTGTGCGGGTACACTAAACAAGAAAGAAGATAATTACAGCTAATCACGAGCACCGCAAAAATGTTTAAACAGCCTTGGTCACGAAGGTTACAAAAAATAAAAAAACAACCTGGTCCTTAATGGGATGAACAAATCACGCAAGTAAAACTTGAAGGCACAAAAGGGCAGACAATCAAATTTCCTCAATGATAAGCGGTGTTCATATGATGGTCGCCGGGAGGATAATTTAGTTTTTCCTGATTTTCTCCAGTGAGATTGGAGTGCTTTATTTTGCATCAAGAGATATTTTGAAACCTAATATATTATAGATACCTTAAGAGTCTGTTAAACAGACATTTCTGAAAATAAAAATTAGTTAATCTGTATAATCTGTTAAATCGTTGTTGCCATTGAATTTAACATCACATTGGGCTATGCTGGTGAACCTGGTGCCTTTTTACAGCAATACAAAGATTACATTAGGAAGTGTAAAATAATACATAAGGACATTAAGGCCTTGCACAGAATTTGTAAGTTCCAACAGTGAAATGCAACATTTTCATTTTCACACACTACAAATAAATACATGTTATAAATCTTGATTTTCTTGCAGGGCATTAGCTACCTTATCAAACTGACAAAATCAATGATTTCATTAGATTAGTTAGTAAAAGATGTTTGTTGCCATTGTGTTTTCATCAGCTGTTAATTAGACAAATGACTGTATAAAAAGCTGTAAATAGCTGTTGTTTCCACGGATGTACCATATGCTATTATGATGGTGCTCCATAGCTCAATTACCATACACATTAAATCACTGGGTTTTTTTGCTCAATACCTATTGATCTGTAAATTAATATTCTATACAAAATATAGTTACATATACTTGCACACACTGGTGTAACTACAGGGGTCTCAGTGGTCAAAGCTGCAATGGAACCTGTGCCTCTAGGGGGCCTGGGGCGACCCCTTCTTTCTGTCTCCTCGTACTAGTTCAAACTATTTTGAACCAGTATAGGGACACCATGTGTATACCAAAGGAGCAGCCATATTAACCCCTTCATGACAAATTATGTGCCAGACATTTTCACAGATAAACATCCCACTGACGACAATTAACGTGCCCATCATAAGTTCAAACAGGTGAAGAAAGATCGCTTTAGATCGTAGATCGCTTTCTTCTCCCAAACGTTGTTGCTGTAATGCTTCGATGTCAAGGCATTCAGCAATACCGAAATCTGCAGCAGGGGCGGCGTCTGATCGCTCCACAGAGTGTCAATGTGCACCATATTAAATATGGCGCCGACCACCTTTTTGAAAGGAGTTGATTGTCTCCTAAGCTATTTAACATATAACATTTGGGACCAATTCCTATGCTATTTTTACCAACGTATGCAGTAGAGATAATATTTATTGTGATAAAAAAATTCCTTTGTTTTTAAACCAAATATCTCCAACCAATTGCATTGATTATCACAAAAATAATATTGGTGAGATTTAATTATATGATGTAATAGGTAATAAGTGATTTAGCTATACTAAAATTTGTGGAGGTGTCTGTTCTCCTTTAAATGTCACCGCAGCTTAATGGGCAATTAATTCAATGTTTTCTTTCATAATTTGTTGTTATGTCTCAGCTTTTAAATATACCAACATCAGCTCTTTTGTGTGAGCTGCTGCTTTAAGTAAATCTGTTACAATATTTGCTTTCATTTAAGCTGTATTTATGCATGCTAGGCATGCTA
Source organism: Spea multiplicata (assembly GCA_009364415.1). NCBI lineage: Eukaryota > Metazoa > Chordata > Amphibia > Anura > Pelobatidae > Spea > Spea multiplicata. The sequence goes on from VKOC01000005.1 coordinate 43,601,569, forward strand.
CTGCAATCAGGTAGAAAAATGTGGCTATTTATAAGAAAGACATATAGCATACCTTTTCTGTCATTTTACGAAAACAAAATCACACTGTGTTTGTGTATAATCACTGTACTCTGTGACACCACATTTTAGGAAAATCGTTCACAAAAAAAGCTGTAACATTAAATACATTGCCTTTAATGGCCCTGTGTACAGGAACAGATATTTTCTTTTTAAAACAATATATCATGATTTCTAGAAGTCAATAATAAAAAGGGCACTGTAAAACCTAATATTGAGTTTTTAATAATGCATTTTGCCAATGTTGACTGGCTATTTAACAATGGTACTGATATCGTTTTAGAACTCACTGCATATAAATGATGAGTTTTAAAATTCTGTTTGTGTACTAGTTAACATGTATATATACAATATGACCAAAAGTATGTGGACATGCCTCCTAATAATTAAATTTAAGTGTTTCAGCCAGGGGGAGTACCTAGAGTATTTGTCACTCGGGGCAGATCCTGTATGTTGCATCCCCCACCCAAACAAAAATAATGTTGGCAAGAATATTTATTTCACACATTTTTAACTGTATAGCAGATGGAGAAAAATAGAATTAATCAATTGGATAAATAAATGTATTAATTTAAATAAAACTATACACTGAGCCAGACATTGACGGTAGTGCAGCATAACCCCTATTACTATATACTAAGCCAGACATTGACGTGGTTGGCCTCTGCCCCTACAACAGCATGTCTGTGCCAACCTTGCCCCTGAAACAGCCTGTCTGTGCCAACCTTGCCCCTGAAACAGCCTGTCTGTTCCACCTCTGTGCCATTTCTGCCCCTAAACACTAACTTACTCATTACTAACTTACGAACTTCATTCATTAAGTCACCCACTAACATTTATTCTCTTGCAGGTCTGGTCCAGGGGCCGGCCGAGCATCACCAGGGGGCCGTGCAGACATATATGCGGCTCCACGCCCACCTAACGCGGGCCTGCAGATTACTGCTGTGGCGCCCACGCACTGTATGAGAAAACCCCTGCACGGCAAAAGAGTTTTCTCATACAGTGCGCGGGCAACACAGCAATAAGCTGCAAGCCCACCTAAGGCAGCTGTCAGGCCACCGGGCACCCCCCCGATGAGTGGCACCATGGGCGGACCGCCCCCTTTAGGTACGCTACTGGTTTTAGCCACTCCCATTGGTGTATAAAATCCAGTATATAGGGAGCCATCTCCATAGACAAACATTGGCAGTAGAATGAGTCGTATCGAAGAGCTCAGTGACTTAAAATGTGGCATTGTCATAGGATGCCACCTTTGCCACAAGTCAGTTTGTGAAATTTCTGCCTTGCTAGCTCTGCCCCGGCCCGCTGTGAGTGCTATTATTGTGACGTGGAAGCATCTGGGAGTAACAGCTCAGTCACTAAGCAGTAGATTATGCACACTCACAGAATAATGCAGGTAGATTCATAGAGAAAGACAGGTGCAGAAACAATTTGTCTTAATTATTCTGGCGCCTCTGCACTTCCACAAAGGGTGGAGCCCTTCCCTGTTCTGCCAATCAGGAGACAGAGTATGTTCGGAGGCTCCTCTCTTTTGTGGGAGTGCAGAGATAGGCAAGAATAATAAAGACAAAAGCAGCATTTCTGCTCCTGTCTTTTTTCCGTGACGGAGAAAGACAGAAAAAGAAGAAAATGTAGGAAAAGAAGTATTTTAACATATACAATATAGTGTACTATTGAGATCAAAATAAAATAAAAGCCACAAGAAAATAAGAAAATAGGTTAGTGAGGTACTACATTTTTTGTTTAGCAGTGGCACCTACTTTGTAGAAGAGATCCTAAGCAACACTGGTAAAATTCTGTTTTGATAAAACACAAGTAAAAATAAAACCAATTGTGTGATATTATCAGATGTAAACAATCTCGTATAAGGAGTAGGGCAGCCGCTTACTGTGTGTCAGGACTTGGGTCCATACAGATCGAGTTCAGTAGTTCGGTATGCAGTAGCGGAGTCACAGGACAGGGCCTGGTGCAGGGCAACTGCACTCACCTGGGTGGTGAGCATCTAAGATTGTGCAGCCACATACCAGCGCCCGATATAGTAGCGGATGTAATCCAGAACAAAGCAAAGTTAAACTCTGCAGGCACCCTGGAACAGGCATGAGACATAGCACAAGACTCATGTGCGGGATGCTGTAGGCTGGGAGTGTGAAAGCTAAGCAGAGTAATAGCTGCAACATAGCAAGCAAGGGACAGGGAAACCAGGCAAGAAACATAACAGACAAGATATACATGATACAGGGCACAACAGGGTACAAGACAAGGAATACTCAAGATCAGGACAGGACACCCCTCCACCGGGGATAGAAGACAGGACACCCCTCTACCGGGGATAGAAGACAGGACACCCCTCTACCGGGGATAGAAGACAGGTACACCCCTCTAACCAGGGAATACAAGACAGGACCCCTCTACCGGGAATAAGACAGGACACCCCTCACGGGGATACAAGACAGGACACCCCTCTACCGGGGATACAAGACAGGACACCCCTAGGTATATATGATAACTATTGGAGATTCGTCACATCTTATGGCCATAGTATGCTTAGCCCACCACTACGCCAAAGTACTCCAATGACGGTGGGTCCTAACGCTAAAGCCTGCTTACAGAGGTACTGAACAAACAAGAAATCCAAACACATAGCACTGAGACACACCTTTACACTGCAGACTGCTCAGAACAGAGCAAAAGGAAATCCAGGAATTGAAGCAAAACAGAGAAACTGAAGCAAGATTGAGATATGCAGCTCCACAGCCTGGGTAGAACGTGACAACAGCAAACCCTGCTCTGGGGATTAGGCTTCTATAGCTGAGTATCTGTTGGTCAGCGTCCAAATATGAGACGTTTAGGCAGTCGGTATCTCAGGATGCTCAAAAAACAGAGGTTGAAGTCACATGATTAAAATTGTAATACACTTTAATAAAATATCATTAAATAATCAGAAAGGGAAGAAAGGTCCTTAACAAGTCCAATGCCAGAAACTGAGGTTTACAATTCCATAATTATTTTTGGAACTGCTGTATTTAAAAGAAAAAAACTAAATACATTTTTGTGGTTTAGAAAAACTTAAGAAATGCGTTGATTGTTTGGCAAGTCACATTATCACCACTTAGTAATATATAAACACTTAAATAATAAAACTTATCAAGCATTAACAAATTAGCACTTTACCATCTGTGCTAAATTGTAGGGGGTAACATTTTTGCTAAAACTTTATGACAAAATATTCTGTTTTCGGACTAAAATCTGTCTGCTGTCCTCATAAGGGAAATATTAAAACTGAAGAAAAATATAAGCTTGCGTGTTTTTTTTTGTTTTGGTTTTAAGAAACAAAATACCCTAATAACCACCTAACATTTGTTCCCAAGATGTTTCCTCAAATATAAGTTCTATACTTTTATGTCCAAGGAGACCTTTAAGGCAGTTTGCTGCATCAACCTTTAGAGGGTTCAGTGAAGCATAATATTTTTCTTTCATTCAAGTCTTTACAGATTTAAACCAGACATTATACTAATGTAGACCGAGTTACTGAACCCGTTCCTACCAAGAATTCATAATTAGGAATTTCCAAGCCTGTTAGTAATTTTCAGGTTGTAGGAAGAAAGCCCATTGACTTCAAGAAAAACAAACACTTTTTATTACCAATTTAAATTATACTCCATAATTTGTTGGATACACTTACATGAGAAATTTGAACAAGTGAAGCATAGATATGAAGATAACTGATTATTTAAATCATCGTGGTTTTTATTGCAATATTTACATAAACAGAAGAAAAAACATAAAACAGTAGCACCAAAGCAAATGCTATATTCTCTAGTGAACCTTCTGGAACTCATAAGAATCTACAACTGGAATAACATAAGAATAACATAACAACTGGAGCACATATAAGCCACATCAGTTTTTCTTAGACAGATTCAAGCAATTCTGTGGATCCTGCTTAATTATAGCGCCCCAGCAGGTTCTATAGTGCAGTTGAAACGGACATAGTGATCCAGAAGAAGTATATTCTGCCGGCTAACAATCTATTAGTAGGTTCATTTTTAATATAATAGTTAAGATAAAGTGTGATATACAGTATGTATGTTGAGCCTTTTTTTCCATGTGTCTTTTGGTTTCCAAAACATAACGGAAAATCCAAACCAGAGATCCGAATATTTCATTTGAAACAAAACAGATACCAACTATATTGTAATATTATAGCAGAATACCTGGTCTCTATTGATTTTCCCAATGTCAGGTATTTATTTGCCCAATGTAAACCCATTGTAACGCTTCCTGCTGCCCCCTCTGCACCAATGTCCTTTCTACTAGGCATTAGTATATGATGCTCGCCTTTAAAAGGAACACAGAAGGAACCTATGGACACTCCATAATGTTAATGGGGCGAGGGTGGAGATCAGTGATCTCTCTTTTAACTGGTCTATTGACTAGTGGCATTACAGGGACCCTGGTTGATCAATAGGGCAATCAGGCTCCCTGTTGTGGGGCAGACGCGCCGCAGCCCCTTTAGACCTGGGCCTTGTCAGCCTAGGCCAGCATAAGCCACTGCCTATCCAACATTCAGCTATCAATAAGCCAGGAAACAATAGAAGTCAACACATTAAGAAATTGTAACAGCATTATAAGCTTCCATTCATTTGTAGCGCACACAATGTTAATAATTGTTTTGTATTTTTACTGTCACTGTGCATTATCACGATTTCTGATTGATAAATGCAATCCAGGGGACACTTTCCTGAAGATTAACAATCCTTTCAGTGCCACAGGAAAATGGGTTTTATCCAGTAACGTCATTAAACCTACCATGTCGGTTATTTGTATATCAGATTAACAAACGAGCAAAAACATATAGTCACCAAAATGGCAAGTAAAAAAACGCTCATATAATGGGCTTCTTAGGTCGAATGGCTATTATACATAGACTAAAAAAAACTATGGTTATATTAGGAAAGGAATCAATACGGACTACTGGGACAACAAGTAGGTTAATAAAGCTGTAGCTCCAACATCAATAATGCCAATGCGCATTCATAATAGATTTAATTAGCTTTTTTTTTTACTTAATTAGAGCATGGAGGAATGTCATACAATAATTATATATATTCTTATCTTTTATATATATATATATATATATAAGTCCAAAAAAATATATATATATATTTAGGGAGATAGTATTTTACAAATTAAAATGTTATTAACATGTAGCAAAATTAACCAACCACTACCGCTAAACCTTATAAATGAAAAGATTTAGAGTGATTCTGTAGATAGTTTTTTTTTTTTTAATTCCATTTTAATTGTAATTACATTGCAATTACCTTATTTTTATTTTAAGCTAAAATTGCTTGCTCGTAATTTTTGTAACAATGGCATTTTATGTTTTTATCCACTCCTCTTGCAAGAGATAATGGAGGAAATATGGTTCTATCGGTAATTTCTAGAGGAATCTTTTGTAAGTTTAATCTTAGACGTAAAATGTCCCGTTGATTTGTGTTGACTTCCCAATTCTTCACTAATCCAATTATATGCAAAGTCTTTCAGTATTCTGCTCTTTCTTTCTGCCCTTAACATGAAATGCTGCCATAAACTACTAAAGACTCTTCTGGTGGCCTGTGGTCCACTTTGTCAAACATATTGATTTGGTTTTGCTAATTTTAGTTTGTCGTGTTCTATTTAGAGTACTCAGAATGTTTTATTTATTTTATCTTTTGGGGTAAGGATTGAAGGAGGGAGGAGGCACCAGTGGGCAGGTGGGGATTTATTTTACTCCCTCCATTCATTAATGATAACGGATAACAGCAGCTATAGTTTAGTAGAATGATGCATTATTTAATATTTTATTTCTTTTTGGAAACATTAGCGTACAATTTCCAACGCAAAAAGAATCTTTTTGACAAGGGGAACCGCATTATTTCATTAGATTGATTTAAAAAACAATTGCAACAGGTATCACGAAGATACATTTAATGGCTATTCACGCAATAGGGTCTCTGTGGCTTAAGATTAATGTCGTACAAACCATTCAACTCCAAGAATCCAAATTGGGGTACTTAGCGGCGGCGGGCCTAGGCAATATTTGGCCAATATTAATGCCTGATATATATATGTTTTTAAATAGCACTCGCAGAATGTTTTTGCCGGCTGTGCACTAAATTCTTGCTTTCGAAAATAAATATGTTGCCTATAGTTAATATGGAGAATTACTGAAATTACTTAGGAAAAATGGTAGAACACTTATGATAAATCAGACCTGACAGACTGTTTAACACAGCTAAGATTTATGTGAAAGTAGATTGACAATTCTTCAAATGTATTAGTGACTAGAATTGTTATGTTAAATTGCTCTTGACAGTATTAACCACTGCATTCAGAAGAATTTTACAAGCAATGAATAGCCAGACTGTTGGAATTATTCCACAAATTGAATATCTGTGTTCATTTTATACTAGTCATATGTCCGACAATAATCCCACAATATTTATAGTTTATAGAAGTAATGATTATAAATGACCTTTACATTGCTTTACACTTTAAGTAAACAATTAAATGTTTTTAGAACATCTTGATTCATTTTTCTATAGACATTACTATACTAATTTTCTGTGAGAAACGCAGTCTCATTTTACATGACAGTAGCGTTGACAGAATGCCCAATGGGTTAAATGCTAAATCTTTGTATTGCATGTATACTCATAAAGATAGTGTAGGCACAAACGCCAACTCCGTCCTGAACATTGCAGCTAGATTAATCTTTCTCCGTCGCTGGTCCTCATCTGCTGCTCCTCTGTGCCAGTCGCTATATTGGCTCCCCATACCCTTCAGAGTCAAATTCAAACTCCAGACCTATGGAACCCTTAACAACTTTGCACCCCCTACATCTCTACCATCCTATCCAAATACACCCCTAACTGCCTTCTTCGATCCTCTCATGACCTGCGTCTCTCTTCTGCCATCATTACCTCTTCCCTCTTCACCCGTGCTAAACCCCTTCTCTGGAATTCCCTTCCCCATTCTGTCAGACTTTCAAAAACTCTCTGAAACCTCACCTCTTTTGAGAAGCATTCAGCATTTCCTCATAACATTCTCAGCCAGCATACTGTCTAAGCCATCTAAACGACCAACAACCTCAGCAGCTCATCCTGACTCGACCAACTCATCCTCATCCAAAGCAGTCCTCTCCTATTGTATTAGTTCCCCTTCAACCAACTAAATTGTAAGCTCGCAAGAGCAGGGCCCTCTCCTCGTTTTTTACTAATTAAAGTTATCCTACTGACTATAAATCTAACGTAATGCAACTCCTATAATGTGGTGAACTTTGTCGGAAACTAAAAAAAAAAGTCAATCCTTACAAACTAATTTTAAGAAACCATCTCTGCATCCAAAGCTGACTTTGTGACTTTTTTCACTTAGATTTTATAGTACACTAAAGTTATGTAATTGTGTTTGCATATTAAAATAAGCAATATAAATGTAGTGTTTACATATTAAAATAAGCAATATAAATGTAGTGGGAACCCATCTGCAGGAAATTGATTAGATATTGCTAGCCTTGCTATCTTACACCTCCTATTTCCATCTTTGTGAATTAAACTTTAACCCTAAATCTACAAAACCATTACAATGACTGAAAAAGTACAAGTTTTGTACACAGCGCACTGCATCTGGCAGTGCTCGCCAGTGTTAACCCTTTGTGTATCACAGGTTAGGGTACATTTTCCCTCTCACAGGCCTGGGCAATTTTCAAAGATTTGTTATAGTTTCACATGGGCAATAAACCTATACACATCTTATACTTTAGCTATACACATCTTAACCTATATGTTGTTTTTGTCAAGACACGTTAAGCTTTTCATAGATGCATTGTTAATGGTAAAAATTGCAATGTTGTTCAAGTAGTAACTGGAGAGTTTTCTTAAAAGCCACCACTCTGATCTGCCGTGGAGTCCACCATCAGTCCACCAAGCTTTTGTCCACTTTGCCAGATGGCTACTCTGGGCCTGGGCATAGGGGACCTAGCAGATGAAGATTAACATATAGATGGTGGGCAGAATATAAAGTCTGATTTAATGAAACTAAACATTCAGATTTCTAAACTCAAACATAAAGTCACAGATTTTTAACCAGGCAATAGAAAACCACTTGAAGTAACCAATTCAGTAGGCTGTGCAAATTACTACACTTTTTTTTACAACTTAAATGGACAAGCTAATTACCCTGACCCCCGCACTATAGAATAATGCATATTAAAGTATGCTATGAGTAACCCTTGCCCTTTGTGAGGACTTTAATATGCATTCTTTCAAAATAAAAAAATACACTTACCTGGCAGATTTGCAGTCCTGCTCTAAAAGCTGCTTTCATCCTCCATGATCTGGCATTTCTTGTCACCAATTGGCTGCTTGAAGCTGTCAATCAGTGGCAGGAAAGTGCTCCCACTAAAAGCAATTAGAGGTCTTTTCACATATGCTCACTGAGGTTGGAACAATTCTTCACCCAAGCCAGAGCCAGAGCTGACTGGAGGTGAAGTACTTCACTTGTAGGGGATGTGTAGCTAAGGGTAAGGTAGGGAACAAATGCATGGGGGGGATTCTGGTGGTCACGTTCCGTGAACCAACACTAGATTTCCAACAGCTCTCAACAGGGAGGGAATGAGAGCAGCAATGTATGTGAAAATGTATGGTGTTAGAGTGAGACTCTGTTACCTTATATTTTATATTATCCTGTATACAGTGTGCTTGTATATAATTCAGTATATGTCACATACACTAAGCCCTTGATGGTTCCGTTAAACTCCTGGGTGCCTGGGAGAGGAGACGGGGGGGGGGGTAGAGAGTAGTATGTGTGTGTATGTAAACACTTTGTACCCCATCACACACACTGCACCCACTAACATTCACATTAATGCTACTTTTTATTCAACCCAACACACGGTTTTTATTGGGATTGATTGTGGGCCAGGTGTCTCTGGGAGTATGGATGGGTTGTGTGGATAGCATGTATGTGTAATATTTAATTAACCCCCCTTCTGTTATCACAAATACAAAAACTCTTAAATATCTCCTTCTCTGAACTGCTTTATCCTCCACACTTTTAGGCCGATGCTCTAGTTCAAAGGACCACTCAACCCAAGGCATGAATGCATGCTTAAATGTTTTTTACTTTGTGGCCTGGATGTTAAATTGCTTACTTGAGTATGGTTTTAGTGTGTGATCTGAGTGTTCTGTAAAAGTCTAGTTTTTAGATGGGTCACTGAGTTCTATGCATCAAAACCCATGAGGTAGGGAGAGAAATGAAATTTATGATGGCTGAAATTACAGTAGTTCTGTTTGGATGGACAAGACAAGAAGACGGGGATAGAAAAATATAGAAAGCTTTTGATTATGCACAGTGAAGCGTGACATTTGTAAATCTGTTACCCCCTACCTGTACCACCATGCAGGAATTTTATACTTCTTAAAAATGCTGAGTTTTCCTTTAATGTACATTATACGGTTATGGCTGCTGGTAGCTCCCATCATCTGGTTTGTCACAGTATGAAGAGGACTGGAGCAAGCATGTGCTCTACACATGTGTACTGCGTCTATACACATAACACACTATAAGAGATACGGGGTCAACCAAAGCTACTAACGAAAAGTAATAATTTAAAAATTGTTTTGTGTAGTTTTTATTTTATTTTTTTCGTCTAGTGAAATGTTCAAGACAAATTAAAGTGATTAATTATGAATGGACATTAGGGTCTACTCATTAAACTCCATGCATGTCCATGTGAGTTGCAGCAACAAACGCCCACATTGCGCTAAATGTTCAAATTACGTATTTACTACTCATATTTATAATTACATTGAGTAGATTTGAGTAAAAAAATTTTTTAAAATAAAAATTCATCAGTTATGATTTGATTGTAACATTTAACCAGTGGGTAAACCCAACCGACAGTTATTTAAGTTATGCTACATCATATAACATGTTTGTGTATCTTCATTTACAGATCTACAAATGAGTGCAGACTACAGCAAATTGCAATCCTACACCCCTTGCCAATCCTTTTGTTTTTTATCGCCATGTTAACCATAACCCATGTGTTACATCACACAAACCTAAGGTCATGCATTTAGACCTTAACATTTGTTATTGTCTTCTCTTTTGAAAATCTGTTCTGAAACACATAATTGTACTGTAAAGGAAACAACTCTTGGATATGTACGAATTTAATTTAGACACTTCAGTATTTATCTGATCATATGTGTTTTATCTTGATTCGTGTATAAGTTCTCACAGTACATTGCGTTTCATTGTCAAAATTCCTTCCTCCCTTGTCCCAATAGAATACTTCCCACTTCTCCATGTGTACATTACGCGCTGATTCATTTATAACAATCAGTGATACTGCATGATTTTAGCTTAATTTAATGACATGTGTTATAACAAGCTTTGATGTGCTATAGTGAGTTATATCTCCACGGCTGTTGTATGTTTGTATGGACACGTGCCAAAAAAGAGTCCCATGTATCCCAAATCCGGCTGATACTATGGAGATTTGAGACTAGAGAAAAGGGGGGAGGCCATTTTCATTGGTGGGCTTCCAGAGTAAAGGGATCATACGGTCTGACAGCTGAAACGGATGATGCGGCATACCACCTATGTAAACAGAAATAGGCACTGAGTCTGATGTAGCGCAGAGATATGACCCTGCCCATAGAGCCGCTAAGTCTAGACTCCAGATGTGATCTCAGCGTTACTGGGTCTATTCTGGTCCAAATGGTAAATATTGCTACCAGATGACAGTAAAGTTTGTTTTAAACATAAAAGCAAAGCACAAAATGGTAAGCAACACTGCAACGTGTGAAAATAGCCAAAATGTCTGATGACATAACTCGTTTGAATAGATTGTACAGCAGCATGGTCAAAAATAGACCTCTGTTTAACCCTTTTACTACCAGACATGTCTTAATCCATTGCATATTACTCTGTCTAAAATTAAGTAATGTGCAGCAATAATTAGCATCATAAAGATAACAATACTGGTACATCCACTGTGGCACTCAAAGGGTTAAACAACATTTCAGGCACTAGAGGAGGCGTTATTGTACGCCGGGAAGTTACTGCTTATTTCAGGAAACACATAATAACAATAATAAAACTATCACAAAAAAAAAAAGTTACGGAGGTATGTGCTTATCTGCCAGCATTTCACACACCAAATGTTTGACGCTTTTTTTCTGGTCCATGCTGTCTCAAGAGTCATGTCACAGATCAGAACACAGCAGCAGTTAAGCATCCATGATGTCACCTCGCATATGGCAGCGTCGAGTATGCCTTGTGGCATCTGCCTCAGCAAAGGAAGGAAAAAATAAAACTGTTGCAATAGTTTTTTGTTTTTTTTTACTAAAGTCGATTGAACTTGAAGATCATGATTTTTCGAAAAATCCAAAATAGATTTAAAGTGAACATGATTTTAAAATGTTCATATTGAAAATGACTGAAACATATGCATAATATAGAAAAATAATACTAAACCATAATGGTGTATTTACTGTATTTACAGTGTCATAACTACAGGGGTTGTAGCGGTCACAGCTGTCGTAGGGCCTGTCTCTCTTGTTCCTGTCTCCTTGTGCTTGTCTCTCTGTACCGCTTCAAACTTGTTCAGAAAGGGCCCTTCCAACCTAGACCATGCGGGTGGATGTGCGTTTTTATGGATATGGGTGTATAAGTGTATGCGAGCATATGTGTTAGCATGAGTGTGAGAGGGAGAGTGTGTGTGTTAGTGAGTATGAGTAAATGTGTGTGTGTTAACATGTTTAAATTAGTGTATGTTGGAGGCGGCAATGATGGCACAGACAAACTGTTTTGGAGCACTGACAAACTGGAACAAAGATGACATAAGTAGGCTAGGGGCACTGATAAGCTATTTGGGGCAAATGAGATACTCACAAGTTGTTTGGGGGCCCTGTGAGACATGTTGCTTGGGGAAGCTGGGGGGCTCGGGGCAATTTTTGCAGTGGGCCCTATGGCTTCTAATTTTGCCCCTGTGTATTCATACTATGATTGTAGTATGTTATAAAGTATTTTAGATGACTGCTGGATTATCTTCAGAGGGAGAGCATCCCCTATGCTATTCCTTGTAGGAAACAGTAAGGGGGTGTGGGTGTAAAGTAGGGTGGGGCTAAACATATATATGGGCAGGGCTAGTTAGACCAGTTAGACTTTTAAGGTATGTGGAGGTAGGCAGGGACCCAATAAGTCTCCAGCACTGATCATCTTCATAATCTTGTTTGTAATCTTGTCTCTGTTGATTACATGTATTGTTGACATCGTAACAATAAATGATAATTATGTAATCCTTCCATTAGTGGCTGGTGATTATGATTGAGAACATGTACAGTTTACATATGATTACTGACACCTTAGTCCATTAGTCAGAGGAGCAAGGATTTGTTTTTTTTGTTTTTGTTTATTTTATATACTGTGCTCAGTATTAAAGAAAAAAAAATGCTTACATTTTAGTTGGATCTTATATTTCAGCCCAGGTGGTTCCTAATGATCTCTGACAAACTCCTTGTGCTTGAAGGAATAGATTGTGAACAAATGTCTGCTAACAAATCAGTGCACTTTATCTTTGATTTTTTTGTCACATCTATTTTTTTTTCTTCATCTACAAATATTACGTTACTTATGGATGTGGACATTCCAGTCTACCAAAATAATGAAATAATGCAAATAGCATGGGTTTTAACAGAGTTTTAAATAGCTCATAATATAATCTGAAAGACTGAGTATTTGTATAGCTGGCCGTGTTATGCTAAAGGTTTAGTAAATTGAGTATCAAGTAGCTTTGTAATATAAAGATCTTTTGGCAAAATCAAATTAACCATGAGCAGAAAATAAATTAGAGGTTTCACAAAATTACATACAAGAAGTCTGATCAAATTTCTGCAATATCATCATTAGATTTTTCTTTTTTTTTTAAGGTAACAGTTACAATTCCCCTTTGTGTTTTTTTTACTCCACTATTTCCACGTATATGCAAAACATATAATAAAAGAAAACTGAATATTTTGATAGATACTTTTTAATTTATTTATAGACGAAAGGGGATTTTGTTAGGTGGGACAGCTGTGATGTAACAATGCCTTAAGCTTCTAAGTTAGCACGGGTTGACCATCCATGCTTGTAAGGAGTTCTACTGATAGATCAGCTGCCAGCATGCAGGGGTTTCCATTTTTAAGCTCTTGTTGACATGGACCAATGGACTAGACTATTTTTTTCTTTTTGAGTGTTCAGAAAAGTTACAGATTGGTCTTCAGTGTACATTAAAACAACTCAAAAATAATGTACAGGAGTAAAATCATATGTAAAAAGAAGCTTTTAGGTTAGTTTGGTTTAAACTTGCATCCCTCCTATTTTGATGAGATTGTGCCAAGGTGGGCAATGAGTAAAACTCGTCTTGCCCAGCTATGTTGTATTACAACTAACAACTAACATTTTCACATGAGTCTAAGATTTCTCTGGGAAAATAAAAATTCACGCTTTCAATAAGTTATCTTTCTCTCTAAAATACATTTTTACATGAGAAGAATCATACATATTTGTTTCCATGTGTAATTATTTTTATCTGACATATTTGAGGTTAAAAAACTAGCAGATTAAATGAATTTCTGATATTCTGTGTTTATGAAGCATCATCTATAATACATTACTATAATTTTGTTTCTTTTGTCTTCTAGAAATAAAAGTACAGTGACAATGTATACTATATTTCTTGTCAGAGTTTAATACATATTTCCTCTAATGAAATATTTATTGTATTCCTCAAATATTATAAACCCTGCAGCTTGTAATAAGAATACGAGTGGGTTTGTCATATATTATAGATACATTGCATTTCAAATTTATATCAAAAAAGTTATTCAATTTTAATGATTCTACTGTACTCCTGCATCTTTAACAAGTGGGCTACATTTTTAATATGAAAACAGAGAATACAATTTCAAATAGGAAATACACAACAAAAACACTTATCGAAATATACTGTTAAGTAAACTCAGATGGGGAATACATGCATTTATTAACCCCTTAAGGACAATAGGGGTTTTTACTCGTAGTATATTGCGGGACAATGGCTTTTTTTTAACGTTTTTCAGTGTTACTGTTTAGCTGTGATTTTCTTCTTTCTCATTTCGTGCTCCCACACATATTATATATTGTTTTTTTCAGGACAAACAGGGCTTTCTTTAGATACCATTCATTTTATCATATCATCTAATTTACTATAAAAAAAATGATAAAAAATGGGGATTTTTTGTTAAAAAAATACTTTCTCTCACTTTTTAAACAGAAAACTTTTACTCATCTGCAAAAACTAATGAAAAAACCTGCTAAATAGATTCTACTATTTGTCCTGAGTTTAGAAATACCCAATGTTTTTATGTTTTTTGCTTTTTTCTGCACGATATGGGGCAATAAGTACAGGTAGCGTTTTGCCATTTCAAAACCTTTTTTTCCAAATCTGGTAATTCTGCACCCCATGTGCCATTTCGGGTATCTTTGAAGCCGGCCAACGTAATTTACCCCATCAAATCATATATTTTTAAAAACTAGACACCCCAAGGTATTTGAAATGCTGGAATTTTAACCCTTTCCATGCACTAATTTTACCACCACCCTTTGTGAAACTTTATGGTAGTACATTTTTTTTGTATTTTTTTCACACATGTTGTACTTCAGGTATAAATTTATCGCTCCTGGTGTATGTCCATGTCACACAACACCTCAATATGTGTTCAGTAACATCTCCTGAGCGCATTGATACCCCCCATGCATGGGTTTGTAGGGTTATTTTGGAGGTAAAATGCCGCCTTTGTGAGGTGTGTATTTTTTTGCCATTTAGACATCTGCCCCATGTCCCATTTTTGGGATATATTTGGGACATCTTTGAACCTGGCCAATTCAATTTACCCCATCAAATCATATATTTTTTAATACTAGACACCCTATGGGCATTTGTAATGCCAATATTTGAACTCTTTCCATGCTGGAATTTTTTTTTAAAAAACATAGCAACATATGTCAGCAACATAGTTTATGCTTAGGAAGCGATTTCGATCGCTTCCTAAGCAGTTTTAGCCTGGCGCCGCCGCAATCTTTGATGATCGGTGCGGCGGCGGCCATTTTTCTTCCGGGCAGGGCTGCCCTCCCCGGATCCACGGTCAGCCTCACTTGTGAGGCTGCCGTGGATGCTGCAAAGCCGCCGATCGCGGCGAAAACGCCTCGATCGCGGCAATGCAGCTATTTAACGGCAGCCCGTACATGTACGGGCATTGTCGTTAAGGGGTTAAAAAGATCTGTAAGAATAAAAAATGTAAAAATTCCATAATATAGCTAGTCTCTGACTGGTAGCGAAAGATGCAAACAAAAGCTAAAGAAAATGAATGTATATAGAACGTACCCCATAAAGGGATTTTTTAAATGCAAAACGGCTTACAATTTGCTGTTGGTATATTGCTTACTATTTTGGCAATTTCTTGTTTCCCACCAGATCACTGCAGTATGAAGCATATTTAGGTGACACAGGCACAGCCTGGGGGTCTTTTTACAAAAAAGAGGGGGCACTGTTGCCGTACAGATGGCAGATGTACCTGTAAAGTATTAACATGTGTGTGTGTGTGCACACCTAGAACATCAGACAGCAAGATTCTCAATAGGCAGTCACCCTCTTTCTTTCTTCTTTTAACTTACCTTTATCCTGTATTATACACCCGGCCATGGTAACCTGTGCCAAGAGCATCTTCCCACTCCTAAGCCGTGACACTAGGCTGCACTTGGCCGGTAGTCTCTAGCACTGGTCCTATGACGTAATGCAAATAAAACCCCCAGGGTCATGTGTGGCGAAGATGGCAGAAGTTGTGCATGCCGACAGGTAGAGCCGGTCTTAAGTGTTCTGGCACCCTGTGCGAACTACTCCTCTGGCGCCCCCCCATCCCAAAAAAAAGAGAAAAAAAATCTCCCACCTCTGCCCCTTCTCACTGCCTTGCCCCACTGCCCCTTCTCACTATCTACCCCCTATCCTTACTTACCTTGTTACTGGAGTCCTGCGGTGCACGCTTCACAGCTGAGCACCAGAATAATTCCGCCGCTCAGCATGAAACGCCGGCACCGCAACGGAGTCACGGAGAGTGAGGGGCGCCGAGCTGAAAACTACACAAGCAACCGCTCGGGGCACCTCCCCGGGAGGTTTAACTTTAACATCCTCCATGGTAAATAAAGTTAAAAAAAAACTTTATTCAACATGGAGGATGTTAAATAAAGTTACAAAAAAAACAAACAATGTTTTAATATAAGTCCCGGACGGCGCCCCTGTTGCTATGGCACCCGGGTCGCACACCCCTAAGGCCGGCCCTGCATCATTGGATGCTTTGCTTTTGCCATCAATATTTCAATGTTTGGCAAATCATTTAATGCAAGGTCTTGGGTCACACACCTGCCACACAATCCTGGATGCCTTAGTGGGTGCTCAGGCATCCCGTTTCTGTGGATTTTCTGCATGATTTTGCTTGATTTGACCTACTTTAACCAGGTTTCATGTTCCCAGATTATGGTTGGTCTGCTGATTTGGACTGGTTTCTGGCTGACTCGATTCCTGACTTACATTTATTGTTTGGATTCCATTACATTCTACTATAAAACAGAAGACGGTCTAGGTGAGCAAGCATGTTCTATACCTTCAAATAAGTGATACATTCCACAATTATTTTGGCAAATACACTAGGCAGGCAGTGTAAGCTATCTATTCACTGCCATTGAAAAGTTTGTGGTCACAGCTCTTTTCATAGAAAAAAAAATGGAAATTTCTAGCTATGTAACAAAATCGCAAAATAGTTTTTAGCTAAAACTTAGATTTGCGAACACAATATGTCATTGAAGCACAGGAGTGATGGGCGTGATAAATGGCCACTGTAGGGCTATGACGATATTACATAAAAAAATGTCTGTTTCCAGCTACGATAGTCATTTACAACATTAACCCCGCCTGCACTGTATTTCTGACCCATTTCATGTTATTTTAATGGACAAAATTTGCCTTTCTTTCAAAAAGAAGTCCCCAGACTTTTGAACGGCAGTGTATATGTGTATGTGTACATGCGCTTGTGTGTGTATACATTATACATATATATATATCTATATATATAGATATATGTATATATCAATATATAATATCTATATACATATATATATATATATATTACTGTGTAGGCCGTGAATACATAGGTAATATTGAAATGACTATTGTATGGGGCATAATAGGGTGGGTTTGTTTAATTATTCAGATGATAAATACTAGATCAACCAAAATATTTCTTGAATTCTGACGTTGTGGGAGAATTTGTTTTTCTATACTTTGCAATCATTCAGCTGCAAAGGCAAGGTCACAGAAAAGAAATATCACCATGTACAATGGAGAAAGGAAACAGTTGGATGCACGGAACGTATTTCACTTGGTAAATTCAAAACTAGTTTCATGAAAAGTGGATCACAAACATCTGCCTTCGTTATAATTATATTTCTATTTCAGCTGCAACAAACTATTTACAGCCAAGCTTCTTCATAAGGAGCTTTATAATTAGGGAAACAGAATAAAATCTTTTTATAGGATGCAGATCTAAGGGTGATAATCACACCAAAATATACAGCAACAGTTACAAATAGACCGTTTCACACTCGTTATATTGTTAGTGATGTGCTCAATCAAGCCTGGAGTGTCTTTGTTCGTCAATACAAGAAAAAATAATCTTGGCGCAAAAGTGTAAACTTTTTAAATATAATGTGTAGCATGGAAATATTATTTTTGCATGTAATTATTTACATAACTAAGGGGCGAGAACAATGGCGCAGAATGCCTTCTGCAAAGTATATTAATTTAGTCTTTGTACGCACATTTCAATGTGATTTTTTTTTTCCCAAAGAAAAACCGTAAAGAAAAGTCTGCCGTGCTTCTGAATGCAAAAAAAAACAACAAACGAATTAGCAACGGAAATATAGATTTTTTTTACGATACTTAAGGATTGTCTAATTTTGGCTAGGGCTACAATTTAGCATAGAACTCCCAGTTGGAATTGTGCCAGCATACATTTCATATGTTGCACTACATAGAATCCTTCCGTGGTCCATGGTGCATGATTTGGAAAAGTATTAGTTTAGAGAGCCACTTAAGTGTCCCATGCAGCCCCACCAATTAATATAGATTTGCAAGTAATATGCTTTCATTAATGTGATGAAAAAATTACAGTTGCAGGAAATGGTAGCTCCCAGTAACCAAACTCTTCTGCATTCACAGCGATCAGATTATTGGTCCACAGCAATTGTACACCATTTTTAAAGTGACACTTTGCTGCATGGTCCCTTTAAATTTAGATGGTGTTGCTTTTGCTAACATATTGGAGGATTCTGTCTGCATGTGATATACTTCTCAATTTGTCATTAAGGGGTTAAAAAAATACACTAAAAAATGTTTGTGTTCTTAAATCCTGGGTCCTGGGACCTCTAGTGCTGCCTCTGTAAACGATTTCAATAGGACCGCTTGCGTGCCACTGATTGGCTCCTTCAAGCAGGCGGTCAGTGGCAAGAAATGCCATACCACTGAAGAGGAGACAGCGGCGGCAACAGGGTGATTTTATTTGTTTTGAAGAAGTACCCAGGGTGCCCTAAGGGATGAAAGCAAGCCGGCAGAGGCAGTGTGATGCTTTGGGCAATGTCCTTCTGGAAAACCTTGTCATTCTGTCATTCATGTGGATGTTACTTTGACACGTGCCACCTCCCGAAGCATTGTTGCAGACCATGTACACCCTTTCATGGACACGGTATTCCCTGATGTTCAAGAATGAACACAACATGGGTAAAAAGAAATTATGATTGAAAACGAGATAGCACCATCTGCTTTAAATAAAGATTATCATCTATAAATGGTTGTGTGTGGATTTTAAGGGCTGTTACACTGGGGGATTTTTAGCAAGGTACACTGTAAAATAATATTATTAATATAATAATTCGCTTTGTGATGTGTTCTAAGCAGTCAAATTATTAGTCTTTATACTTACATTTTAATATTACAGATAACTCTCTAGGACGAATGCTAAAAGTTTGCCTAGTTATATTTGTAACAATACCAAAGTTAGAAACTTGTATAGCTGTAAGTGATGTGGACAGGAAATGAATTACAGACATAGTGGAACTTCTACAAGAAGTAAAACACTTGGCAAGTTTGTGCAAAATTCCTTTCGGTTTGACCATTATATCCATTTACAACTTTGTAAGGCAAAACTGTTACAATATTCTATTTTGTATGATTAATGATGTTAAAAGTATCATGCCTGTCTAATATTCCAACCGGCATCCAATGAATTTTGCTGACTGTGGCTTACTTCTTGTCAAATTGTCACAATGCATTAACTACTGATGGTGGTCCTTGTTTTTCAGTAAATGAAACAGGCAATTGACAAAAAAAGGAAAATATTTAGTACTTAGACTTTATTGAACTTTGTTAGATTTTACTATTTTTTAAATTAATTTATGTAAAAGTCCCATCAAGCTCCCTGTACGTATCAGAATATTCCCATGAGAACTCCCTGTACAT
Source organism: Spea multiplicata (assembly GCA_009364415.1). Classification (NCBI taxonomy): domain Eukaryota; kingdom Metazoa; phylum Chordata; class Amphibia; order Anura; family Pelobatidae; genus Spea; species Spea multiplicata. The sequence goes on from VKOC01000005.1 coordinate 43,621,265, forward strand.
ATCTGTGGATTATGATGGCACGATATAAATCAATAAATAATAGTAATTAGAAACAATCTGCAAACATGTGACCTTGCTGTTGCACGTTAGCCCACCTAGCATCATGCCCAGCACCCATATTTGTAGTATGCTTTATTTTTGTGCCATTATTATGTTAAACTATAGTGATAACAGCTAAAAACATTTAGGTAAAACATCCTTCCACCTGTTATTTACTAGCAAAGAGCTTAGCGCAATGCAAATCTTTGAACTTTAACCCCTTCATGACTAATGAAATACTAGATATGTCATGAAAAGATGTCTGTACAGGACCAATGACGTACCTGGTATGTCATTTTTTTAAAAACTCTCCCATGTCTCCAGACCTGCACTTTCGTTCATGTGATCTCTTCTAAAGCGAACCATTGGCATAGATCTTTAGAAGATAGTTCTCATTGTGATTGTGATTTGAAGAGAGAGAAAAAAACAGTAAGAAACAGTGATTCCTTAGGTCCTGAGACCCAGGATTTAAGAACACAAACATTTTTTAGTGTATTTTTTAACCCCTTAATGACAAAGTTTTCAAAATTCAAAATGCATTGTTTTCAATGGGTTTAGGGACCGCCCATAGTCCTTAAGGGGTTAACCTTGCCCTAAAAAATTAATAGGGGGTTAAAAATACCCCCAAAAAGTTTAATAAACTTAAAATAAATACAAATTATATAGGAATATAAGGTGGATTTTAAATCAGGGCACATTAACCAATAAATGTTTTGGCCTTTTTCCCTTTATTATAGCTGTGTGTAATCTATATACCTGGAAAACTGTAAATATTTGTTTTAAATCCAGTAATAAATAAAAAAAAAAGTCTTAGATATATAAATATGGTTTAAAAAACAAAAGTCCCACCTGTCCAGAATAAAAAATCATTTATGTTTGTACATTAAAGTTAAAAAAACTGCGAGCAAGCTTTAGATGAGAGTTCCAAGAATTAAGCAACTCTTATCTGTAGTATCTACCATAACATTTTATGTTTGTTTTATATAGTTTTGATAAAGTGGGTACTGTAGGCCATGTTTAAACAAGCATTTGGCTTGAGATTTACAGTACATACATTATTCTGTATATACTTTCCAACCATTGGACTGTCCTAATGCAACACTTTTCATGTATTTATTCTTCGAATATTTTCAGGCATTCTCATTTCCCACAGCTGTAGCCAAATATATGATTATCTTTACCCACACATAGTACCTGCTGTCCTCTAAGACAGGTTACGAATACTTGCATTACTAAAGAATCTATACTGGTACTTTGCTTAGACTCAGTATAGTATTTTCCTTGTAACTGACCTTTAGTGCTCCCATTGATTGTTTGATGACCATAGTTCCTGGATCTCTTGAGTTTTGTACTTATCCCCAGGCCCAGCTCAACGGAGTATGCATAGATCCATGCGTCCCCGGTTTAATAGACATGGGAGTGAGATTTCCTGTATCCCTGGTCATCGTGACTTTATAATAGATTTAAAATGACATATTACCTCATTGTTCTTGTTTCTATTTAAAGGTCACATCATTCCTTTTCAATGGCTTGCTGATAAATTCTAAACTCCTGGGGGTAGAATTGTTATTTATACACAGAAAAAGATAAATTATTTTTAGTACAAACATGCAAACTGCTATCATTCACCACATATTTATTATTTATGTCCATGAACGTCAGAAACTCATTCATTTCAAATAGTCTCTTCTAATTGCCTTTTTGTTTCTTTTCTTTTTTTAAGCAAGTCAACTTGGATTTTTACCATCCTTGCCAAAACAAAAACACAGTTTTTTTGTGTGATCTGAAATTACAGAAAATTCTAAATCTTCTCTACTTGATATTAAAACATATTAAAACAGGTTTTCCAATTCAGGCTTGTTTGCTTTAGAGAAAGGGAGTAATTAGGGAGGAGGATATGATTATTATAATGTCTAAAAATATGGACAATACAAAGCCTGTCTTGGGGATCTTTTCACTTATAGAACTTTACAAACGGTCCTCTCCTAAGCTTAGATTAAAAAAAAAATACTTGCTAAGCAAAGGAAAGGTTTGTAAGTGTCATGGCAAGTACGATGTGGAACACACTGCCAAGTGAAGTGTTTTGGCAGACTTAGTTAGTACTTTCATAGAAAGGTTGGCTGCCTATATAGAGAATATCGGCATTACAAATGTATTTTTAGCGTTTCTTCTTGGGGAAAATCTGACTGCCTTTGGAGGGTTTTTTTTTTTTTTTTTTACTTCTTTTGGACTCTACCGGATAAAAAATGTGTTTTGTTTTTTTTTTTCTTCTGTATCAAAAATGTGGGCACTTCAAAGAGTTGATGGACTTTAATTCTTGTTTTATTTCAATTTATTTAATTATTTTGCACCCTTACTAGTTTATTAGACAGATGGTACGCTTATATTTTCCATTCTGTAATGGTTGATAAATTCCTTTCTGGTGGTGTTATTTTTACACGATTTACGTGAAACTTTTCTTTATAACAGATTTCTTCTGTTGACAAAAAAGAATTGACCTAAAACTAATTTCCTAAGCAACATTTATTCATCTAATCGTTAAAGGGTAAGGTTTTAAAATCTGATTTTAATTAAAATGATTACTCTCGAGTCAGTTGGTTTCATTGTATTATGCACAAAACATTTTATTATAATGCCTTTTACCATTTAAACTATAACTTCTAAGATGGTGTTTGGATGAAAGTAAACATAATTGATAAAATATAACAAAAATACAGTGTACAGTATATCATAATTATTGTTAAGTAGTATTATATATTAAAACACATCTTTTATCATTATACATTATTATATATTTTTTTTCTAAAATAGAGTTAATGCAGTTTAAATTTGCAAATATGCATTATTTGTAGTTTCTGCTGGTGCTAACATCTCAAATATATTTCTTTCATGTTATAAAAGATTTCTATGAGACAGAAAGCCTAATCTTTAACTGGGTTGATATTAGTATCTTTTCTGGGGGGATTTGGCATATGGCATTCTGTGTTTATCAGTAATTCAGTAGATTAAAACTCAATTAATTTGTCATTAAATTCAGCAACTTTAACACAGTTTAGCATAGTAATAAATCCCTTGTTCGAATTTATATGTGATACTTTCTGTAGGAGTATATCTCACCGGTTAATAGTATTAACCCAATGACTCGGAAAAGGACTGTTTCCATTACTTCTTGTAGCCGGCATTATGTCAGTTCTTGGCTACATAGTAAATACTATATTCATACCTATCAAGTGTTCCTCTCCTCATGCATTTAGCAAATAGACCTCCTTGAATTAAGTAAACTCAACAAAATAGTGCCCTTCCACTCAACACTTAAAGGGTTAATTATCTTTTGCAATTCAGAGCAACCTTTTAATTTACTCATATCTAAGTACAGTGCTCATTGTCAAAACAACCATTCCCTTTTAAATAACTTAATATTTAACTGGCTTTTTAAAGGTTTTCTTGATGACGCCTCCAAATCAATGAAGTTTTTGGATTTTGCAGTCATTAAAATAAAAAAAACATATATATATATTTTGGTTTTTAATGAGAGGAATGATTGTTCTACAAGGTTGCAGGGTATTTTATTGAGTTGCTCGTCTTGCCTGTTCGCTTACTTCTGCCAGTACCATGGACAGTGACAATAACATGTAGAGTCATGGGGACTGATAGCTGACAGTGCTGCTCTGCAATGGCCAGTCGGAGTCAAGAAGAGAAGCCGGTGCATTCAGTGGCCGCGTGTGGACTAGCGCTCTTTTGGGGCAGAGCTGTCTACCATGGAAAAATGATGAATATATAGACATCAAGGTTGTTTCAGTGTGTTTGTACATAAGACTCCAGGCGTCACAAACAAACGTACAAGTGACTTTAGTGGATCTTTCATTGGTTTTAACTGCGGAGTAGCCTCTGATAATGCCCCCTCTAAGGAAGAATCATATTAAAGTACCCTGTGGTAGAAGCTGCAGCTGCCCTTCATGTTCAGACAATTCTTGCCACTAATTGGCTGCTTGAAGTAACCAATCAATAGCAGGGAAGTGCTCACATGGGATCGCAAAGGGATCACAAAGATTTGCAAAGAGGACACCACAGAAATGTAAAGGGACCACAAAGCTCTCATACACATTAAAGGACACAAAATGACTGGATTATCACTTTAATAAACATTTAAATATTTAGATCATTTAACCCTGTTGATAACATAGGATGAACTTTATTTATCAACACTAAAATCTAGGCATACATAATTAGTATTTCCGTGCACTTGTTACACCAGCTCGCAAATTTGTTATATTGCTTGCTCACATATAATATATATATATATTGTATAATATTATGCTAAATAGACATATACCAGAAGGTGTGTGGATGTGAACTGTTTATAAAGTGCTAAACAAACACCATTTAAATTATATAAAGCATTTCACACACATTTTAAAGCACATATATCACAAAGAAGCGAACTATAGGCGCAGTCACTTGTTTTCTTCCAGGTTATAAATGACAATTACTTATTGTTTAATAAGAATTTTGTAATAAGATTAGTTAAAAAATACATTGCATGTAGTGAGGATAAATTACACAGTTATTTTCAATACTGTGTATATATACATATATAATATATATTATATATTATATATATATGTATATAGATATAGATATATAGATATCTATAGCTATATCACTAGGACCATTTTATCAAACAGCCAGTCTGTATTGAAATTAAAGAACCACATTCTTTTTACGCCAACCTTTTTGGTTCGTGATGGTCCAGGGTGCTGTAATGGGATTTCATGTCCTTGCTCTTCTACTGGAATCGAAGTTTAGGAGCTATTGGAAATCTGATTTAGCCCCCCAAGGCAGTTGTTACTATAGTATGATTATTATTAGTTTACATGCATTTATTTATTTGTATAGATACTGCATTTTTTCAAGGAGTTGGGAACAATGAACAATATAAAATTAATCAAATATTACCTAACTTTTTGACATTTTAAGAATTAAACTAAAAGAAACAAATACAACAAATTACTGTGAAGATAATAGCAGGTCAGACACACTACATTATCTAGAAATATATATATATATATATATATATATTATATATTAATAGATAGATAGATAGATAGATAGATAGATAGATAGATAGATAGATAATAGATATATATTCTTCTTTTTGTAATATGGACACCCAGCAGCTGCCAAATCAAGAGATGAAATCAAAGCACACAATGTTGTCTTATAATAAATCATTCTCCACTTACTGTCGAAAAGGCAAAAAAGAAAAGCGGGATATTAGCACGTGCTACACCATCTATTAAAAAGTGCATTGTTTTCTGGTATTTGAGGAGAAAAGGATACTATTTGGCAGCTTGTGGGGAAGCTGTGTTTTGTTCCAACTAATGATTGTTGTGTGAATTGAGCTGTAAGAAGCGCTAGTCATTGACCATCGCTGATTGCTTCTTCTGACAGGTGCTAATGTAACAAGGGCAGGACACAGCTGCCTGAACAGGGTTCCCATTATCCTTTCTGGGTATTGATTCACCCTGTGGGATGTTTCCTTTCTGGCTGTGTTAATTTTCAAAGCACATTTGCATCGTTCTGTGCTGAGATCGATAGCCAGAGGTGCTCAGGCAAAATGAACAGTATTATTTTACTGAAATCTGCATATATATATATACACATGTTGGATGGGGGGCACCAGCATTCTGTAGGAGCATACCTCGGCACAAACTGCTGACAATCAAAGGTTTAACCAGAGCCTAAGGTTATGGATTCTGCCGCTGAAACAATAACATTTCTGGATCATTGGCGAGGCTATTGTTAGGACCTGCTGTGGTCTTTTGAAGAACTACAGAACAAGAGTAAGCTAACAATATATGAGATTTTAGGTTATATTTTACTGTTAACCCTTGCTCAGAAATATTATTGTTAAATAATGTCCCTGTGAAAACTGTCAAAATAAAGTAAAAAAAAAATAAAGAAAGCTGGTTAGGAGACAATAAAAAAACCACCTTATTTCAGATTCCAAGTATACTCTTGAAAATATTTTACTTTTAATGTCATGGTGTTTTGGTTATTTTAGAGATATGCTATTGTCTCCATGATATGTTAGAGGGCCATTCAAAAAAATGTGCCAAGCTGAGAGTGAGACTGAATCACAATACCTAAGTAAGTCACATTTAGCAGAAAGATACTATTAGTTAGCAGTTATTATATAGCGAATATGATTCACATATCCAATCATTATCCTATTCAAGTTAATACGCCCCATTCAATGTCTTTCAAAACTTTAGAGGAAAAACAAAGAGAAGTAAGATGTTACTCACCAGTCAGCAATTGAACTCTCGGGGCATAGTCAGGTAACTTGCCCTGATAACTCCCAATAAATATTATTTTCAATTAACAATCACTGCTTGGCTAGGCAAGTCAAATAATAGACTTGTGCAAATGTACAGATTTTTGGTAAATTTGGCGATTCATAGAAAACCAGACAAAGCAAAATGCTAAGAATATTCATCTGAAATTCATGGGTCTACATTCACTCACACTCTCACTGACTCTCTCACACTCCCATTCTCGTTCACTCTCTCTAAATTTTTCCCTACCTCCTGCCGATTGCTTCTGCATCTTCTTCATCTTCTTTCTTCTCCCTTCTCTCCTCTATTATATCTTTAATCTTCAATCTCTAATCCGCTATCTTCTTTCTCCGCGGACATAACTTCTGCCAAAACGGCAGGGCTGCAGTGATGTCTTCCCCAATCCTCCAGCAGACAGCACCCTTAAACAATAAATTATATATTTTATTCATTTTAATTTCAAATATATAAATAGCAATAAATATACATTCCAGAATGTTTCTGTGACAATATAAATAACCAAAAAAGTGTGCGAACACCATTGTCGATTTCCGATGAACTTTGATTTTTACTTTCATACATTCACTATAGGAGGAAATAAATGTTCTGCATTTATAGAAATAGAGTGATTAGTAAAATCTGCAATATTAAGTCCTTTGTAAAATTACAAAAGAGTGGCAAACAATACTTCATAAATATGACAGAGTGAAGGAAGTGTTTCTAGAATTCCATCTACCAGTTTATAACAGAAATACAATACGTTGTAAGGACTTCCTTAAATAGCCCAGCAGATAGAGATACAACTCCCTGCTTATGGAAACAACTTCTGCACATTATATTCCAGTAAATCTGAGTCAACTAGAGCACAAACTCAAGAGTAATTACTCCAAGTCATCAATGTATATAGGTAAATAAGATATTAACCCCAAATCTAAAAAAAAGAACATGACGCTAAAACAGGATCATGTCCTTGAAGGTCCAAATAGAGACCTTTACTAATAGCTGTGATAATGTCCGGGATGCTCCCAGATGTTTGCACCTTTTTCTCATTTTCAATAAGAATTCGTGCCTGAGATCATAACAGACTTTTTTGTTCTCTAGACAAGTTTAAATCTTTTGGGACTGGTATATTTCTCAACATTGTCCATCCTTTTTAATAAACTCTTATGTGTTTTTTTATTATAATACCTAAAATGCTGAAAATACATGAACATTTTTAAATCTATTATGTTAAAATACATATGAGACATAGATACAATACCGAATGTTATGGATATATCCCCCCCCCACAGCAGACCAAGGTCTTACTGTTTTGCTGCTTAAGGGTATCCTTGAAAGAAGCTCTAATCCGGCTATGAGGGTCCTAACTAAAAAAATAATAATTTAAGGAATTTAAAGAGACCCTCACAGAAAGTGTTTCTGTTCTGCGAAATATAACAACATACATAGTAAACATAACCCTATCTGACCTATAGTAACATGGCGGCAAACCTGTGACAACATTACATTTTTTTGAATAGATGAGTTTCACTTTGACATAGCTTTGTTGAGTGTTTTCGAGTCACCTCTTCAACTGACGCTGTTTACAATTATTTGGTTTTTTTTATATGATCTGGAAAATGGTTAATAAAGGAGAAGGAATATGGAGGGTACACGGCTAACATTACCCATTAACTTGGTATCTATACATCATAGAAAAAGAATGAGCTCACATATTCATATATATATATATATATATCATATATACGCAATAATGCATCTACTAAGCAAATGTAAAATAGAACATGTATCTCTGATATTGGAACTGATAGACAGTATTCTATAATTTGTGATATATTCTTACAAAATATAAAGCATTTTAGGAGTAAAATTTACTTTCTGTGTAATATTTAGAAAATTCCTTTCTTTGATTTCCCAGGAGTTAACAATTCTGTTTCTTTCTTGATAATTGTTTAACGAATATTTCTTTGAAATGCAGAATGTTGCATTAAAAGAAAATGATTGTGATTTATAAATATGTCACACACGTGAAAATAAGGCAAAAGACTCGCAAAATCATAATTGGGTCACTGAATACAACACATTTTCCTTAAATCAACAACCATGCCATAAAGTAGATCGGTACATGAGGATGTATACAAAGACATCACATCTTATATATAAATATTTGTCAAAATGAACCACCAAATAAAAAGTAATATATACAGTATGTATTACTCTGCAAGTGCATTACATCTATTATATAAATCTCCCAAAGTTTCCTAAAATTATGACATTTTAACATTTAAAATATCCTTTTTAGCCAACAATCGGAAGTTTCACATAATCCGTTTGGCCAATACACTCTGCTGATTTATTTTTATGTAGCACCCCATTGCCAGCTAATTGAAAGCCTATGAAAGAGGCAGATTACTGTTGATGAGTGGAACTAGAGACACTTATTCATAGTACAGTATCCTAAACTGTGCCTTGGGGTAAATGAATAATTAATCTATAGGTAATTAAAAAGAATACAGTGCATTAGATACAAATATTCTATTCATTATCCAGTTTAAATCTGAAGTTACACATTTTTGTTCAATTAACAAAAACAAAGACAATAAAATATGACTTCAGACCACTAAATCAATATAAAAGCTCATCATTTATATATGTCACATGAGCGAGAGAAGGAACCCAATGCTATTTCCCTAACCGGCAAAATATTGAACATTATGGGCAATGTCACTATGACAGCTTTTAGCATAACTAAATGAATTTCTTAAAACTGTAGCTTGTGTTTTTTTGTTATACAATCATACAGATCTGTAATTACTTTGTCACTTTTTTCATTTCCTTGTTTTGCTGGAAAAGGGCTCCCTGGGCTAATATTGCACATGGCTCATGACTGATGGTCCTATTTCTACTGATATCTCCTAACTCCCCTGTGATTTTAAATTTATGAAAGTAGCATGTCAAGTTATAATAATAAAGTTGTGGCCAATGCCCTACAAATAAGGATTGGCATCTGGTGTATTTTCTTGGTGATAATTGGTGAGAGGTTGTGGGGTTGGGTTATAGACAAAAGCAGTCATAGTAATATAGGAAACTTTCAATGAAACATAATAATTGTTACAAATAGTCAAATAAGATTGTGAGTTAACAATCTTAACTCCATAATCTGTAATTGGTTTCAGAGTATTCCATCTGGGTTTGGTGGCACTAAATGCAAATGAAGGATAGCATCACATACATGTCTCTACAGGGAGATGTCATGGTGTTGGGCATCATGGAGGAGGAGCACAAATGGGCATCAGCCCATTAACAATGCCTGTAAGGTTTGGAAAAAAAGAGATGGTTGAGAGATCGGTGAGCCACTCGAAGTGTATTGTAAGCCAACTCAGATCTCTCCTAGAATCAAAGCCAGCGTGAGCCAGTGTGCAAGCCAAGTCCACCTTAGCAAGGGCAGACTGCCAGATGGAGAGATTTCTCTTATAGAATCAGTTCTGACTTACTTTTTTCCCATAATGGAAAGAAATGGCCTGATTTTATCAAATGCAAAACAAAATAGTCAATAAGTAGCGAGGAGGTTGGCATCTGGACTGTTGGTTCCCTCCTACTGCAAACTTAGTCTTGCGGTTAGGTTTTAGACTGCTGTTGTGGGTTAGGTTAGTCTGCTATGGTTATAGACATTTGGGACTCTTTGAAGAAGCAGTAACAAACTATAGTATAAACTATTTAACATTGTCAGTTTTTGGCTGAGCTATTTTCACGCTAAAAAAAACCAAAACCAATATTAATTACAATATATTTTATGACCACCTTTGCCGCCCTTGGCTTAGGCCAGAATATACCTGTAACTGTACGGTAACTGATGTATAACAAACATAAAAAGTTTGAATAGAATAGAAGGTCACTTCTCTGGAAAATCCAGTTTTTTGGAGCTGGTTAGAGTCACAGTGATATGTGTATTAATATCCAAGACATTTATTATTGGATCGGATGGCACATGCAATGTGACACAAATGCAGATAATTTGTTAAGGAGATAATAAATAAAAGTAAAATCTTACACATGGCAGCACAGCTTAATAATTGCTGTTTTGGAGCACTTGTCTCTGCAGTTATTTAGCTCAGCATATCATCTCCAGCTGCAGCTCAAATTTTGCCAAATATAGAGAAATTAAGTTAAACTTATTGGCAAACCCCGTCTAGTGTCCCTGTTTTAAGCTTTTGGATTTCCTAGAAAAAGAACTGTTTCGATTAAAGAGACAGAAATTACTTATTGTACCAGTAGACTTAATGAGAATGTTAGGTAGGGAAATGAGGATACCCTTACACTCCCCAAAGGGGCTCACGTATGACATGTACTGATATTCAAACAATAAAGCCATAGACACACTGATGTATGCAGTTAAGCAGACCAAGCCAAATTTTGTAAAAAAAAAAAAATACCCCATTTTTTTGCTATATATTTTAATATTTTTTTTAATGCAGAGATTAGCACAAATATGTTTTTTGTTAGTATTTTTATATGTCTGGCAAAACAATATCTGCTTGGTAAATTAGCATTTGCTATTATTATACTATGCTTATTTGGAGACATGCAATTTTTATGTAGGCTTACACAGATTGGAAACTGGGTTCCTTGGAGGGAAAGGGTTGCATTGAAAGTGTGTCACTGTCTTTCTCAGTAAACCCAGTTAGAAATTGCTGAATGCTGAATAAAACAGGTTAGGAAGAAAATATATTGCTCTTTGAATGCGGTATTTGGGTGTGTGCGATTGGTTGGTCCTTAATCTAAAAAGAATTCAAGTGAAAAGTGAAAGGTAAACATAGATTATTGGTCGGCACAGAATCTAGGGAGACATACAGAGAGAGAGAGTGAATGAGAGTATGAAAAAGCACAAGAGAGTGAATGAGGGTAAGTGACAATGAGTTTTAAAGGGAGACTTACCTCGAAAGCCGTCAAAGTGAAACTTACCCCTGAATAAAGCCAACCATAGAGTTGATTTGTCAAATCACTAGGGCTTTACCTTCACGAGTAGTGGTCATTATGGCACTGTCCTAATTATTTGGCTATTTGGGTCAGGCTTTTTCCATAAGCAGTTCTTTATAAGGCTGTCCACTGTAACTACAACTAAACGTCTCAACCTTATGGCAGTTAGCTATTTTGTTCTTAGGTATTCATCTATGTTTATTTCTTACTATCAAAAAAGAGTTAAAATTAAAAATGTGTCTGTAATTGCTAATCATACATTGTTGATGACCACCTAACCTACCCTACAATCAAATAGTTATTTCCACATTTGATAATAGGTACCTCAAGAAAATACACATTGCCTTATATGTAATCCAAACCAAGTTAAATCCTTTAAATCAAGACGAGATCTTTAGTTTGGAATAAAGCTGTATAAAAACCACAACCAAATTACATTGAATCTATGTAAAAATGCAGATTTTTAGTATAAATGGGAGAAGCTCTCAAGCAGATAGGATTAAATCATATATTAATCACATAATGTTTTTGCTAAGAATGATGTTTCTGGTTTAAAAGGCTTAAAACCAGTACATAATACATAATAGTTACAGTACATTACCCTTAGTGTTTAACTTCTTTTGTTAAGTGTGATTGAATAATGGCCAGTCATCATAAGACCCCACTAGTGAGTTCACACTCACCTCAGTGTATCAAGGCACTTGAAACCCCACATCATAACTAAGATGTAACATGTCGGATGCTTGTCAAATGTTTCTTTTGCACCTATATTTAAAGCAGTAGTTTTTCCAGACAGATAAATCTGTAATTAAAGACTTGCTCATTCATTAAAAGCCTTGAACTTAATTTGATGCTAAAATAGATAATTCAACATTTAAAAAAAAAATTGATCACAACAGGACAATGGAAATCTGGAGTGAAAAATGTTAGATAGCACCTCCAATAGCACAAATCGTATTAAAAATCACACAAAGTTCCCATATATCTCACATATGGTTCCTTGAACATTAGCAAAAATACACCCATATTGTTTGAACAGATGGAGAAGATTTTTCTGTATGTCAGAAACAATGCAGTGCTCATTAACCCTTTACTGCTGAGACTTAAAGTCACATTGAAACAGCGTTCCAACTCCCACATTTAGCTTTTCGGTTCTTGAATGCCCTCTGTCTTGTGTATTTAAATAAAGGGACATTAAAAATACTTATTAAAAAGTGTAACCAAGAACACATATTTAGTGCCAACTCTTTTTCTTGTGCTTTCAGCTATAGTTGGTACCATGTAATATATTTCCAGTATATACATTGGCAAGAAAAAGTAAATGAACTCCTTGAAATTACCAACAATTATTTGTAACTTTGTCTTAAACTATGAAATGATCTTCATCTAAGTTACAATAGCCAACACAATCTGTTCTAACAGCACACAGAGCATTTTATTGTTCTTACCCAAATTGATTATACTATTCAAACATTCTCAAGTAAAAGCAAACCTGGAGTGCAATCAATAAAACATAATTAGAGGTGTGTTGTAGAGATACTTTGACATAAAAGGCACTCATCCATTTTGAGTTGACTTTTCTCAAGAAGCATCTGCTGATGTGAACCACGCCTCACAAAAACCCAGCCAAGATGACCCAAAGGGCACAACGCAGAATGCTCAATGAGCTTATAAAGAAACCTAGAGTAACATCTCTGTTCACAAGTCTACCATATGCAAAACATTCTACTGGCACGGAGTCTGTGGCTGGAGACCACGGAGGAAGCCACTTCTTTCCAAAAAAAAAAAAAATTCCTGCCCTCCTGTAGTTTGCCAAAATGTTTTGTGGCCTGATGAAACTAAGGTTAAATTGTTCGGGAAGAACATGGAGCACTAAGTATGGCATAAAAAGGGCACTGCTTACCAAGACCTCCTCAGGAGGTGAGGACTGCGTGGTAGTGAATGATGTTAATGTAGGGGGAGTTTATGTTAGTGGTAGGCTTCCCTGAAGAGAAAAGTTTTTAGGGAGCGTTTCAAGGTGGGTAGAGTTGCTGAGAGTTGGGGAAGGGAGTTCCTGAGGGTTGGTGCTGTGCGAGAGAAGTCTTGTAGGTGGGCATGGGAGGAGGTGATAAGTGAAGATGCGAGGAGCAGGCCAGTGTTGGATCTTAGAGGGCGAGCTGGAGTATATTTGCTGATGATGGAGGATAGGTAGAGGGGAGCGGTGTTAGTGAGAGCTTTGTAGGATAGAGTGAGTATTTTGAATTTAATTCTGCTATGGATGAGCCAGTGGAGGGACTCGCAGAGAGGTGTGTCGGGTGAGATAGATTAGCCTGGCAGATGCATTGAAGAGGGGATAGTCGGGAGAGAGGGAGGCCGGTAAGTAGATTGTTGCAGTAGTCTAGACGGGAGATTACGAGGGAGTGGATTAGTTGTTTTGTGGTGCTGGCAGTCAAGAAAAGGCGAATTTTGGAAATGTTATGCAGTTGGAAGTGTCAAGATTTAGAGAGTGATTTGATGTGAGGGATAAAAGATAGGTTAGAGTCTAGGGTCACTCCGAGGCAGCGGACAAGGTGATGGAGAGATAGTGGCACCGTCAACAGTGATAGAAAGGTCAGAGAGGGGAATAGAGGATAATGTCATACAGGATAATGTCAGGGTGGCTGTCTGTGAAGCTGTGTAATGCTGTAATGACCCTAAATAACAAAGTAAATCTACTACATAATGGTTTGAAAAGAAAAAACTCTGCCTTTTGGAGCGGCCCAATCAGAGCCCAGACCTTAACCCAATAGAGATGAGGAATGACCGCAAGAAAGCCGTTCACACCAGATATCCTAGGAATACGGCTGGGTCTAAGTAGTTCTATAAGAAAGAATGGTTTAAAATTCCTCCTGAATGACGCGCAGGTTTGATACGCAGCTACTGAATGTACTTGTTTGAGGTTATTGCTGCCAAAGGAGGGTCAACTAGGTATTAAATCCAAGAGTTTGCTTACTATTTCCACCAGCACTTTGAATGTTTAATAAGTGTGTTCAATAAATACATGAAATATTATTATTGTTTGTGTTATTAGCTTAATCACATTGTGTTTATCTATACTGTAGATCATATCACAGAAAACCAGGTAATTCCAAAGGGTTACATTTCCTTGCCACTGTACTTACATACATACATTAATGTCCCATGAAGCCTATATGGCCTTAGGGGAGGCCATGATCCTATAAAACTTCACAAACATTTAACCACTAGTTTTAGTAAGAGATTCTCCCCTAGGCCAAGTTCCACCTTCAGGAGTTAAAGGGTTATGGAGTTAAAGGGCCTTCTCTGTAGGCCCCTGTCTGAAAACCAATAAAGTCATTCTTATGGCCCTTTAACTCCTGATGGCGAACCTATGGATTTCTACTCCAGTTAACCCCTGCAATAATGCGTAGATAATGGGAGTGGAAATCCGTAGGTTCGCCGTCAGGAGTTAAAGGGCTGTGCAAGTGACTCTATTGGTCGCCTGCAGGGGCCTCCTCTGGCATCAACCAATTGATGGGGCAGGCCACTCTATTGGTCGCTTGCACAGCCCTTTAACTCCTGATGCGGAACTTGGCCTGGGGAGACCATTGGTCTCCCCGCTCAAAGAGTTAAAGGTCTGTACGGGTGACTCTATTGGTTGCCGGCAGGGGGCTTCTCTGCCATCAACCAATGAAGTGCAGTTTGAGCGAGATTATCCCCTGTTCCACCAATCAGCTCCGAGGCTCCACCCTTTCCCGGCAGTTCACTGGGAGGCCGTGTCCAGTTGTCCGCGGAGCAGCAGACAAAGAAAGAAGGCTTTTTGGAGCAGCCAACAAAGAAAAGATAAAGAAGAAAAAATACAAAAGAGCAAGAAGATGCAAGAGAAAAAGCAGAGCTGTGCGGCAAATGGACAGGGACAAATTATTGGTCACCACAGAATGTAGGGAGACATACAGAGAGAGTGAGAGTATGAACAAGTATGAGAGAGTGAATGAGGGTGAGTGACAACAAACTTCATTTCCAAACATAAAAATCCCTCCGATTTTTGTTCAAACCTAGAGGGTAAGAAACAAAATTTGTTGTCCAAAAACAAATGGACCGATAATTTAAAGTCTAATAAATTAAAGTAAAATATATGTTTGTAGAAGAATGAGACATAGCTGTTTAATATTAACCTAACTATTTGAGTGCATAAGGGTATAGGGGAATCTGCATTTATTTTTTCCAGTAAATAACATACTTCCTTCAATACTCAGAGTGAAAGATCTTGATTTTTTTTCCATAGCAAACAGCAGAAAGTTATCATATGCTGCAGATGGGATAGAAAATACAGCTTGAAGACAGCTATATAAATATATGCTTGATGTCTGTTTTGCTTTTCAATTTGCATTGAAAGTACAAAGGTTGTAAGGAACGCCAGTCAGGGCTGTGCTTTGTCTCTTGATATTCATTCCAGATGTTGGCTAGACTTCGTGGAGCCGGTCTTATGGAACATGGGCTGTCTTCTACTCCAGGTGTGATGCTTCATGCTGATTTGTCCACATACTTGCCTCTCTAATACAAACACGCTAAGCACTAGGACAGGCATTAACCACCACTCTTAAAAAAACATCAGCTCCTTCTCACCTCCCCTCATAATGAGAGGTCTTATGGACGGTTACACATGTCCGTGAACAGAACCGTATCAAAGGAACGATCATCGACAGGACCCTGTCGTCATTCTTGGCTAATAGCTTTATATAC
Source organism: Spea multiplicata (assembly GCA_009364415.1). Taxonomy (NCBI): domain Eukaryota; kingdom Metazoa; phylum Chordata; class Amphibia; order Anura; family Pelobatidae; genus Spea; species Spea multiplicata. The sequence goes on from VKOC01000005.1 coordinate 43,637,338, forward strand.
CTTAAATATTTTATGTATTTTTGACAACAAATGTGAATGCCAAGCTTCTAATGGTCGTTTTATGTTTTGTGCATGCTCATAAAGAACTTTTTACACCAGAATATTTTAACTCCTCGATTAAACATTGTGAACAGGAGTAGTGATTCATAAATCTTGCCGGCGCCAACTGCATTTATCTGCAGGCAAAATTTGTCTGGGATGGGTAAACACATGAGAAATACATCTATTAAATGTTAATACAATATCATTAACATCAGCCATTTCAAGCGAAATAAAGTGTTACATATGGTCAATTACTAGTTTTTTCTTCTCCATAGTTTTGATGATCCTCTGATGTGGAAAGAATCTTTATTCCAACGAGAAAGAAACAATAAATCCAAATATACACGCACACACTTATTTGAAGATATATAATTTTAGATTTTAGAGTATGAATCTGTGTGCGTATATGTGGATTTGTGAGCGGCAATAGACGTGTTCAAGTACGGTGTACATTTTGCAAGATTTAACATATTTTGACAGTTTGTCAGTTAGCCAACAGAAAAGTTGTATTTCATATACATATAATATTAAGAAAAGTAATTTTTTTTAATTCCAGTTTGAATATATCTTCCCGTCAGCTGAGTTTGCCCCGTGAGCA
>VKOC01000005.1:43644255-43656656 GCA_009364415.1 Spea multiplicata
AGAAATCTGAATGTTTAGTTTCATTAAATCAGACTTTATATTCTGCCCACCATCTATATGTTAATCTTCATCTGCTAGGTCCCCTATGCCCAGGCCCAGAGTAGCCATCTGGCAAAGTGGACAAAAGCTTGGTGGACTGATGGTGGACTCCACGGCAGATCAGAGTGGTGGCTTTTAAGAAAACTCTCCAGTTACTACTTGAACAACATTGCAATTTTTACCATTAACAATGCATCTATGAAAAGCTTAACGTGTCTTGACAAAAACAACATATAGGTTAAGATGTGTATAGCTAAAGTATAAGATGTGTATAGGTTTATTGCCCATGTGAAACTATAACAAATCTTTGAAAATTGCCCAGGCCTGTGAGGGGGAAAATGTACCCTAACCTGTGATACACAAAGGGTTAACACTGGCGAGCACTGCCAGATGCAGTGCGCTGTGTACAAAACTTGTACTTTTTCAGTCATTGTAATGGTTTTGTAGATTTAGGGTTAAAGTTTAATTCACAAAGATGGAAATAGGAGGTGTAAGATAGCAAGGCTAGCAATATCTAATCAATTTCCTGCAGATGGGTTCCCACTACATTTATATTGCTTATTTTAATATGTAAACACTACATTTATATTGCTTATTTTAATATGCAAACACAATTACATAACTTTAGTGTACTATAAAATCTAAGTGAAAAAAGTCACAAAGTCAGCTTTGGATGCAGAGATGGTTTCTTAAAATTAGTTTGTAAGGATTGACTTTTTTTTTTAGTTTCCGACAAAGTTCACCACATTATAGGAGTTGCATTACGTTAGATTTATAGTCAGTAGGATAACTTTAATTAGTAAAAAACGAGGAGAGGGCCCTGCTCTTGCGAGCTTACAATTTAGTTGGTTGAAGGGGAACTAATACAATAGGAGAGGACTGCTTTGGATGAGGATGAGTTGGTCGAGTCAGGATGAGCTGCTGAGGTTGTTGGTCGTTTAGATGGCTTAGACAGTATGCTGGCTGAGAATGTTATGAGGAAATGCTGAATGCTTCTCAAAAGAGGTGAGGTTTCAGAGAGTTTTTGAAAGTCTGACAGAATGGGGAAGGGAATTCCAGAGAAGGGGTTTAGCACGGGTGAAGAGGGAAGAGGTAATGATGGCAGAAGAGAGACGCAGGTCATGAGAGGATCGAAGAAGGCAGTTAGGGGTGTATTTGGATAGGATGGTAGAGATGTAGGGGGTGCAAAGTTGTTAAGGGTTCCATAGGTCTGGAGTTTGAATTTGACTCTGAAGGGTATGGGGAGCCAATATAGCGACTGGCACAGAGGAGCAGCAGATGAGGACCAGCGACGGAGAAAGATTAATCTAGCTGCAATGTTCAGGACGGAGTTGGCGTTTGTGCCTACACTATCTTTATGAGTATACATGCAATACAAAGATTTAGCATTTAACCCATTGGGCATTCTGTCAACGCTACTGTCATGTAAAATGAGACTGCGTTTCTCACAGAAAATTAGTATAGTAATGTCTATAGAAAAATGAATCAAGATGTTCTAAAAACATTTAATTGTTTACTTAAAGTGTAAAGCAATGTAAAGGTCATTTATAATCATTACTTCTATAAACTATAAATATTGTGGGATTATTGTCGGACATATGACTAGTATAAAATGAACACAGATATTCAATTTGTGGAATAATTCCAACAGTCTGGCTATTCATTGCTTGTAAAATTCTTCTGAATGCAGTGGTTAATACTGTCAAGAGCAATTTAACATAACAATTCTAGTCACTAATACATTTGAAGAATTGTCAATCTACTTTCACATAAATCTTAGCTGTGTTAAACAGTCTGTCAGGTCTGATTTATCATAAGTGTTCTACCATTTTTCCTAAGTAATTTCAGTAATTCTCCATATTAACTATAGGCAACATATTTATTTTCGAAAGCAAGAATTTAGTGCACAGCCGGCAAAAACATTCTGCGAGTGCTATTTAAAAACATATATATATCAGGCATTAATATTGGCCAAATATTGCCTAGGCCCGCCGCCGCTAAGTACCCCAATTTGGATTCTTGGAGTTGAATGGTTTGTACGACATTAATCTTAAGCCACAGAGACCCTATTGCGTGAATAGCCATTAAATGTATCTTCGTGATACCTGTTGCAATTGTTTTTTAAATCAATCTAATTAAATAATGCGGTTCCCCTTGTCAAAAAGATTCTTTTTGCGTTGGAAATTGTACGCTAATGTTTCCAGAAAGAAATAAAATATTAAATAATGCATCATTCTACTAAACTATAGCTGCTGTTATCCGTTATCATTAATGAATGGAGGGAGTAAAATAAATCCCCACCTGCCCACTGGTGCCTCCTCCCTCCTTCAATCCTTACCCCAAAAGATAAAATAAATAAAACATTCTGAGTACTCTAAATAGAACACGACAAACTAAAATTAGCAAAACCAAATCAATATGTTTGACAAAGTGGACCACAGGCCACCAGAAGAGTCTTTAGTAGTTTATGGCAGCATTTCATGTTAAGGGCAGAAAGAAAGAGCAGAATACTGAAAGACTTTGCATATAATTGGATTAGTGAAGAATTGGGAAGTCAACACAAATCAACGGGACATTTTACGTCTAAGATTAAACTTACAAAAGATTCCTCTAGAAATTACCGATAGAACCATATTTCCTCCATTATCTCTTGCAAGAGGAGTGGATAAAAACATAAAATGCCATTGTTACAAAAATTACGAGCAAGCAATTTTAGCTTAAAATAAAAATAAGGTAATTGCAATGTAATTACAATTAAAATGGAATTAAAAAAAAAAAAACTATCTACAGAATCACTCTAAATCTTTTCATTTATAAGGTTTAGCGGTAGTGGTTGGTTAATTTTGCTACATGTTAATAACATTTTAATTTGTAAAATACTATCTCCCTAAATATATATATATTTTTTTTGGACTTATATATATATATATATAATATATATAAAAAGATAAGATATATATAATTATTGTATGACATTCCTCCATGCTCTAATTAAGTAAAAAAAAAAGCTAATTAAATCTATTATGAATGCGCATTGGCATTATTGATGTTGGAGCTACAGCTTTATTAACCTACTTGTTGTCCCAGTAGTCCGTATTGATTCCTTTCCTAATATAACCATAGTTTTTTTTAGTCTATGTATAATAGCCATTCGACCTAAGAAGCCCATTATATGAGCATTTTTTTACTTGCCATTTTGGTGACTATATGTTTTTGCTCGTTTGTTAATCTGATATACAAATAACCGACATGGTAGGTTTAATGACGTTACTGGATAAAACCCATTTTCCTGTGGCACTGAAAGGATTGTTAATCTTCAGGAAAGTGTCCCCTGGATTGCATTTATCAATCAGAAATCGTGATAATGCACCGTGACAGTAAAAATACAAAACAATTATTAACATTGTGTGCGCTACAAATGAATGGAAGCTTATAATGCTGTTACAATTTCTTAATGTGTTGACTTCTATTGTTTCCTGGCTTATTCATAGCTGAATGTTGGATAGGCAGTGGCTTATGCTGGCCTAGGCTGACAAGGCCCAGGTCTAAAGGGGCTGCGGCGCGTCTGCCCCACAACAGGGAGCCTGATTGCCCTATTGATCAACCAGGGTCCCTGTAATGCCACTAGTCAATAGACCAGTTAAAAGAGAGATCACTGATCTCCACCCTCGCCCCATTAACATTATGGAGTGTCCATAGGTTCCTTCTGTGTTCCTTTTAAAGGCGAGCATCATATACTAATGCCTAGTAGAAAGGACATTGGTGCAGAGGGGGCAGCAGGAAGCGTTACAATGGGTTTACATTGGGCAAATCAATACCTGACATTGGGAAAATCAATAGAGACCAGGTATTCTGCTATAATATTACAATATAGTTGGTATCTGTTTTGTTTCAAATGAAATATTCGGATCTCTGGTTTGGATTTTCCGTTATGTTTTGGAAACCAAAAGACACATGGAAAAAAAGGCTCAACATACATACTGTATATCACACTTTATCTTAACTATTATATTAAAAATGAACCTACTAATAGATTGTTAGCCGGCAGAATATACTTCTTCTGGATCACTATGTCCGTTTCAACTGCACTATAGAACCTGCTGGGGCGCTATAATTAAGCAGGATCCACAGAATTGCTTGAATCTGTCTAAGAAAAACTGATGTGGCTTATATGTGCTCCAGTTGTTATGTTATTCTTATGTTATTCCAGTTGTAGATTCTTATGAGTTCCAGAAGGTTCACTAGAGAATATAGCATTTGCTTTGGTGCTACTGTTTTATGTTTTTTCTTCTGTTTATGTAAATATTGCAATAAAAACCACGATGATTTAAATAATCAGTTATCTTCATATCTATGCTTCACTTGTTCAAATTTCTCATGTAAGTGTATCCAACAAATTATGGAGTATAATTTAAATTGGTAATAAAAAGTGTTTGTTTTTCTTGAAGTCAATGGGCTTTCTTCCTACAACCTGAAAATTACTAACAGGCTTGGAAATTCCTAATTATGAATTCTTGGTAGGAACGGGTTCAGTAACTCGGTCTACATTAGTATAATGTCTGGTTTAAATCTGTAAAGACTTGAATGAAAGAAAAATATTATGCTTCACTGAACCCTCTAAAGGTTGATGCAGCAAACTGCCTTAAAGGTCTCCTTGGACATAAAAGTATAGAACTTATATTTGAGGAAACATCTTGGGAACAAATGTTAGGTGGTTATTAGGGTATTTTGTTTCTTAAAACCAAAACAAAAAAAAACACGCAAGCTTATATTTTTCTTCAGTTTTAATATTTCCCTTATGAGGACAGCAGACAGATTTTAGTCCGAAAACAGAATATTTTGTCATAAAGTTTTAGCAAAAATGTTACCCCCTACAATTTAGCACAGATGGTAAAGTGCTAATTTGTTAATGCTTGATAAGTTTTATTATTTAAGTGTTTATATATTACTAAGTGGTGATAATGTGACTTGCCAAACAATCAACGCATTTCTTAAGTTTTTCTAAACCACAAAAATGTATTTAGTTTTTTTCTTTTAAATACAGCAGTTCCAAAAATAATTATGGAATTGTAAACCTCAGTTTCTGGCATTGGACTTGTTAAGGACCTTTCTTCCCTTTCTGATTATTTAATGATATTTTATTAAAGTGTATTACAATTTTAATCATGTGACTTCAACCTCTGTTTTTTGAGCATCCTGAGATACCGACTGCCTAAACGTCTCATATTTGGACGCTGACCAACAGATACTATAGAAGACTAATCCCCAGAGCAGGGTTTGCTGTTGGCTGTGGGGCTGCAAATCTCAATCTTGCTTCAGTTTCTCTGTTTTGCTTCAATTCCTGGATTTCCTTTTGCTCTGTTCCGATCTTCCATTCCTTGCTTCTAGTTTTGCTCTTTGCTTCAGCTCTGTTTCCTTTATAAGGTGTGTCCCACCCGTGTGTTCTGTTTGTCTCAGTCTGCAGTCTAAAGGTATGTCTCAGTGCTATGTGTTTGGATTTCTTGTTTGTTCAGTACCTCTGTAAGCAGGCTTTAGCGTTAGGACCCACCGTCATTGGAGTACTTTGGCGTAGTGGTGGGCTAAGCATACTATGGCCATAAGATGTGACGAATCTCCAATAGTTATCATATAGTCCTAGGCTAGTTCCTGTATTTATGTGTGTCAGTCTGTGATGTAACCTGTGGGGTGTCCTGACCTGTCCTGTCTTGTATCCCCGGCAGAGGGGTGTCCTGTCTTGTATCCCCGGCAAGAAGGGGTGTCCTTGTCTTGTATCCCCGGCAGAGGGTGTGTCCTGCTCTTGTATCCCGGTAGAGGGGTGTCCTGTCTTCTATCCCCGGTGGAGGGGTGTCCTGTCCTGATCTTGAGTATTCCTTGTCTTGTACCCTGTTGTGCCCTGTATCATGTATATCTTGTCTGTTATGTTTCTTGCCTGGTTTCCCTGTCCCTTGCTTGCTATGTTGCAGCTATTACTCTGCTTAGCTTTCACACTCCCAGCCTACAGCATCCCGTACATGAGTCTTGTGCTATGTCTCATGCCTGTTCCAGGGTGCCTGCAGAGTTTAACTTTGCTTTGTTCTGGACTACATCCGCTGCTATATCAGGGCGCTGGTATGTGGCTGCACAACCCTAGATGCTCACCACCCAGGTGAGTGCAGTCGCCCTGCACAGGCCCTGTCCTGTGACCCTGCTACTGCATATCGAACTCCTGAACTCGATCTTTGGGCAACCTGGGTCATTACAGTCTGTATGGACCCAGTTCCTGACACACAGTAAGCGGCTCCCCTACTCCTTGTACGAGATTGTTTACACCGCTAAACAAAAAATGTATGTTCGGCAACATCACCTGAATAAAGTAGTACCTAACTAACCTATTTTCTTATGGCTTTTATTCTATTTTGATCTCAATAGTACACTATATTGTATATGTTAAAATACTTCTTTTCCTACATTTTCTTCTTTTTCTGTCTTTCTCCGGAGCAGAAACACTTCTTTTGTCATTATTATTCTTGCCTATCTCTGCACTCTCTCCCACAAAAGAGAGGACCCTCCAAACATACTCTGTCTCCTGATAGGCAGAACATGGAAGGGCTCCACCCTTTGCGGAGGTGCAGAGGCGCCAGAATAATTAAAACAAATTAATCTGTAATCTGCAGGCCCGCATTAGGTGGGCGTGGAGCCGCATATATGTCTGCACGGCCCCCTGGTGATGCTCGGCCGGGCCCTGGACCAGACCTGCAAGAGAATGAATGTTAGTGGGTGACTTAATGAATGAAGTTAGTAATGAGTAAGTTTAGGGGCAGAAATGGCACAGAGGTGGAACAGACAGGCTGTTTCAAGGGCAAGGTTGGCACGTCAATGTCTGGCTTAGTATATAGTAATAGGGGTTATGCTGCACTACCATCAATGTCTGGCTCAGTGTATAGTTTTATTTAAATAAATACATTTATTTATCCAATTAATTAATTCTATTTTTCTCCTTCTGACATACAGTTAAAAAATTGTGAAATAAATATTCTTGCCAACATTAATTTTGTTTGGGTGGGGGATGCAACATACAGGATCTGCCCCGAGTACCAAATACTCTAGGTACTCCCCCTGGCTAAAACACTTAAATTTAATTATTAGGAGGCATGTCCATATACTATTGGTCATATTGTATATATACATGTTAACTAGTACACAAACAGAATTTTAAAACTAACCATTTATATGCAGTGAGTTCTAAAATGATATCAGTGCCATTGTTAAATAGCCAGTCAACTTTGGCAAAATGCGTTATGAAAAACTGAATATTAGGTTTTACAGTGCCCTTTTTATTATTGACTTCTAGAAATCATTATATATTGTTTTAAAAAGAAAATATCTGCTCCTGTACACAGGACCATTAAAGGCAATGTATTTAATGTTACAGCCCTATCAGTTTTTTTTTTGTGAACGATTTTCCTAAAATGTGGTGTCACAGAGTACAGTGATTATACACAAACACAGTGTGATTTTGTTTTCGTAAAATGACAGAAAAGGTATGCTATATGTCTTTCTTATAAATAGCCACATTTTTCTACCTGATTGCAGTAGCATGCCTAGCATGCATAAATACAGCTTAAATGAAAGCAAATATTGTAACAGATTTACTTAAAGCAGCAGCTCACACAAAAGAGCTGATGTTGGTATATTTAAAAGCTGAGACATAACAACAAATTATGAAAGAAAACATTGAATTAATTGCCCATTAAGCTGCGGTGACATTTAAAGGAGAACAGACACCTCCACAAATTTTAGTATAGCTAAATCACTTATTACCTATTACATCATATAATTAAATCTCACCAATATTATTTTTGTGATAATCAATGCAATTGGTTGGAGATATTTGGTTGAAAAACAAAGGAATTTTTTTATCACAATAAATATTATCTCTACTGCATACGTTGGTAAAAATAGCATAGGAATTGGTCCCAAATGTTATATGTTAAATAGCTTAGGAGACAATCAACGCCTTTCAAAAAGGTGGTCGGCGCCATATTTAATATGGTGCACATTGACACTCTGTGGAGCGATCAGACGCCGCCCCTGCTGCAGATTTCGGTATTGCTGAATGCCTTGACATCGAAGCATTACAGCAACAACGTTTGGGAGAAGAAAGCGATCTACGATCTAAAGCGATCTTTCTTCACCTGTTTGAACTTATGATGGGCACGTTAATTGTCGTCAGTGGGATGTTTATCTGTGAAAATGTCTGGCACATAATTTGTCATGAAGGGGTTAATATGGCTGCTCCTTTGGTATACACATGGTGTCCCTATACTGGTTCAAAATAGTTTGAACTAGTACGAGGAGACAGAAAGAAGGGGTCGCCCCAGGCCCCCTAGAGGCACAGGCTCCATTGCAGCTTTGACCACTGAGACCCCTGTAGTTACACCAGTGTGTGCAAGTATATGTAACTATATTTTGTATAGAATATTAATTTACAGATCAATAGGTATTGAGCAAAAAAACCCAGTGATTTAATGTGTATGGTAATTGAGCTATGGAGCACCATCATAATAGCATATGGTACATCCGTGGAAACAACAGCTATTTACAGCTTTTTATACAGTCATTTGTCTAATTAACAGCTGATGAAAACACAATGGCAACAAACATCTTTTACTAACTAATCTAATGAAATCATTGATTTTGTCAGTTTGATAAGGTAGCTAATGCCCTGCAAGAAAATCAAGATTTATAACATGTATTTATTTGTAGTGTGTGAAAATGAAAATGTTGCATTTCACTGTTGGAACTTACAAATTCTGTGCAAGGCCTTAATGTCCTTATGTATTATTTTACACTTCCTAATGTAATCTTTGTATTGCTGTAAAAAGGCACCAGGTTCACCAGCATAGCCCAATGTGATGTTAAATTCAATGGCAACAACGATTTAACAGATTATACAGATTAACTAATTTTTATTTTCAGAAATGTCTGTTTAACAGACTCTTAAGGTATCTATAATATATTAGGTTTCAAAATATCTCTTGATGCAAAATAAAGCACTCCAATCTCACTGGAGAAAATCAGGAAAAACTAAATTATCCTCCCGGCGACCATCATATGAACACCGCTTATCATTGAGGAAATTTGATTGTCTGCCCTTTTGTGCCTTCAAGTTTTACTTGCGTGATTTGTTCATCCCATTAAGGACCAGGTTGTTTTTTTATTTTTTGTAACCTTCGTGACCAAGGCTGTTTAAACATTTTTGCGGTGCTCGTGATTAGCTGTAATTATCTTCTTTCTTGTTTAGTGTACCCGCACAATCTTCATTTTTTTTATCATATCTAATTTTCTATAAAAAAAATAAAATATGGTGAAAAAGCACTTATTTCAAAAATCTTTTACTCCTCTACAAACGCTAATGAAAAAACTGCTAAATAGATTCTACTATTCGTCCTGAGTTTAGAAATACCCACTATTTATATGTTTCTGTACACGTTATAGGGCAATAATTACAAGTAGTTTTTAAAATCATTTTTTCCAAATCTGGTAATCCTATCCTCATGTACTATTTAGGACATCTTTCAATTTAACCCGCCAAGTATGTTTGAAAACGAGATACTATTTTGAATAGTGGTGTTTTAACACTCTCCATGGACTGATTTTACTACCAGTCTTTGTCAAACTCTGTGGTAGTAATTTACTTTGTGTGTTTTTTTCACACAAATTGTAGTTCAGGTATAAATTTACAGCTCAATATGTTACTTCAAAACACCACCCCAATATGTTCACCATCCTGAGTACAGGGATACAACCCATGCATAGGTTTGTCAACTTGGAACTATGACATCTGGTCCTTCTGCCCCATGTCCTATTTAGGGACATCTTTAAACCTGGCCAGTTCTACCACTAGCCATTGTGGTAGCCATTTTTGTGCATTTTTCCACGTACATTGTACTTTAGGTAGGGATTTACAGCCCTTAGTATGTGTTGGGTTGTTTATGGAATAAAAGGCTACATTTGGGAGATGCATTTTTTTTCGTTATGACATTTGGTCGTTCTGCATCCATGTTCTATTTAGGACATCTTTAAACCAAGCCAATTCAATTTACCACATCAAACCATACTAGACACCCCATGGGTTTCCATGCCAAGATTTTTAAGAAGTGCTGTAAGCTTAGCACATATTTTTGGACTTCTTTTTTGGAACTGGATGGTTCCCCCGATGCTACCACATTTTTATTTATTTATTTAACTACTTTTTTTTCAATGTTTTTACATATATCTCACCACTCACGTTATGATTAGAAAGTGGTACTCCATTGACTTGTAAGGCTGAATACAGTACACTGGGAGCCCAGAGTTCTGAGGAGGGTCTTAAGAGACCTCAATTTTGCGAGATCCAAAATCTCTCACAGTGGTGCTTGTGGGTGGGTTTTTGTTGTTGCTGAATGCCTCTCTATCGTTGATCACCTCCTAAGCTCTTTTAGGTTATTTAATGCCATGGCACATCATTGTTTTTCATAAGAGATTAATCCTTAATAAGGATTTGTCAGTTTGTTAATAGGGTAGCCTATTTGTGAGTTGGTGACCTTTACTGCCAGGAACAGTTTTGTTGAATATATTATGAGTCTGTAAAGTTAAGTTATACAGTGTAACAATATCTGTTTATGCCTGTGATACCTATTTGCATCATGTCTGCATAGTGCATAGTGTTGTATTAGAATTTCCTCTAAAAACATCCAACCCCTATCTATCCAGTAGCAGAGCCTCATGGCTTCTGCTGATGTCACGTTTTGTCCACCTTCAATGATGAAGCCAGACGAAAGATTAAGTTGTGGAATATAAACATAAAACCAAATTCACACTACTCTACTATGTCCCTTTAAGTATTACAGTAATTTCAAAATCCTTGATCCAGGTATCTCCTGCCTAAATACGTTCATCTATTTTGTAACAATCTTGCTCCATGTAAATTCTAATTCCTGATTAAATGACTTGCAAAGTTGTTTTTAATCGGTGAAAGCATTACTTTAATTAAAATAGGCATTGTTTTCCCTGGGTTGACTTAGCATTCACTGAATTCACACTATGCAAAATTAACATCACTGATTTAATTAATTAGAATATGCTTAATTAGCAGAATATTTTAGTGGCAGTAATTTGTAAATAACATGCAAGTATGCAAATAGTAGCTATCATGCCTCTGTAGTTAAACAAAGCTTAAGTATTTACAAATTACTTTAGAACGCAATACTATCTAATACGCTGTTTGGGAAATGTTACCAATATATTCTGATTTAAGTCACATATATTTGTTACACACATATACAAAACAGATGTATATATATTTTTTATATACAATATATTTTAATTACTATATTATATATATATATATAGATATATATATATACACACACACTGATTATGACCACTGATAATCTTGTTATCATGACACCTGTCACTGGGTGGGATATATTAGGCAGCAAGTGAACATTTTATCCTCAACTGAGGTTTTAGAAGCAGGAAAAATGGGCAAGTGTTATGCGGGACCTTTATCTGCAAAATGCCGAAATAAAAAAAGAAAAAGGCCGAAAATAATTGTCCGCAGGGGCTGGGCTGCTTACCTGCTTGTTGGTCGCACAGTGTGCGAGCAGCATCTCGGCCAGGAAAAGCAGAAACCCAGCGGATTCACGTGAATGACGTGACTCTGCTCCTTTCCTTCTTTCCCTTTTTTAAGGGGGGGTCATTTTCGTTTCAGCCAAGTGAATCCTGAATTTTCCGTTTCATTTCGTGCATCCCTAGTTTTTTCCAGAGCAAATGCTCTGAAAAATATAATAACACTAAGATATATCTTATAATAACACTAAGATCCTGATCCCCGCAGTGCTGCAAGGGACCCGGATCCTCCTCTGCTACTGTCCTCCACTTCTGCTGGAGCTTCTATGATGGAGCACTAGCGTGACGTGAACTTCAGGTGCTCCAACATAGAAGCCACAGCAGAAATATCGGCTAGCACATCGGAGGTTGTCTGCGTGCATTGCGCAATTGTCGATGGCTGCCAGAGAGGAGGATCCCCTGTAGCGCTGCAGGGGACCTGGATCCTCCTCTGTGGCAGCAGGTGGGCGTCTGTGCGATGCGCACCGACATCCTCCGCTACAGGCGGCACTTCCCCTGGGGCTTCTATGATGGAGCACCGGCGTCACATGACCTTCTGGTGCTCAGTCATAGAAGCTCCAGCGAAAGTGCCGGCCACCAGCAGAGGTTGTCTACGCGCATTAGCCAGACGTTCACTGGCTGTCGCTACTAGACACCAAGGAGTCTGGAGCACGGGGGGTAAGTCTGGGGGACATATTTGGGGGTTATAAGGCATATCAGGGGGGCAGAGG